>JAMXBD010004775.1:0-43082 GCA_024138025.1 Combretum micranthum
TTCTTCTCTAAAGCTATTATAGCAAAATCTCTCTCAAATTCTCTCAAGTGTTCCTTCCAAGAGTTCTTCTTAGTCTAGCTTCTTTTAGGTAAGAGTTTCTTCAAGAAGTTTCCATGTTCATCTACTTAGTATGAACTTAATGTGTGTTTTCTAAAACCATGAAGGTTATGAAAGCAACAATAGGTCATACTTTGTTTTTGTTCATAATCATAATTCCTTTATGTTCATGTTTCTTTTATGTTTATTTATGTTTCTTTTATGTTCATAACTATCTATATAGCTATATATACTATTTAGAGCATATAAGCTCATAATTCTTGCAATTTATTTACCTTTCATGCAATTTATTTACTTCAATGCATTTTATTTATTCCAAGTTGTTTTTAAGACTAGTCTCTAGTCTTAGACTTGTCCTCATCAAGTCAAACAAGATTTTCTTTCTTTCATTTTATTTTATTATGGGACTAGTTTACTCTCTTAGTCTTGGGAGCCTTGAAAAAAGCTAAGACTCCAATACTTGACCTTACTATTATGCTTTATGTTATTTCGGTTATTATTATTCTCATAATCATGTTCATTTAGATTGTTGTCCATAATTTTATTTAAACAAAAAGAAGAATTTTGTCACTTAGAAATAAGTTTATGTAAAGTATAAAATCTATAAAGCAACACAAAATAAACTCATTCCTTTTCAAGTTACAAAAAGAACCTACTATAATTTCATAAACTACTTTTACTTTAAGAAGGCACTTAAATCCTTATTATCCCACCTTGTTTTTCAAAAAGAAATATTTTTGTTGACAAAATGGTTTCTTTTCATAAGAAAGAAAATAAGATGGATGACTAAGGAATTTTTTAAGTAAAGACCTTTGCAAACAAATAGGCAAAGAAAATTTATGGTTTGAAAATAATAAAGTTATTTCTTTTCAAATTACAAGAAGAAGTTAATAAGATTATAGAAATTAGTTTTTCTATAAAAAGTCTTAATTGTTCCACATTGTTTTATGAAGAAAACAAATTTTCATGCATGGATGATTATCTTTGAAAAATATGAGACATGAGAAAAAGAATGAGGAATATCAAGTAAGGATTTTTGCAAAACAAGTAAACAAAGGAATTTACACAAGAAAAATGAAGAATAGCATATTTCCTAGAAAACTTCAAATATAGTATTAATGTAACTTAGAAAGTAGAAAATTTTATTTTCAAAAGTTACTTGGAAAGAGATAATTAAAACCAACATAAAACGTTTTTAGAAAACAAAGAAAGCAAGGTATTCACTTCAAAGAAATTTGCAAAAACAATTTCCGAAAAGCTTCAAACCAACATTGTTTTACCTAAGAAAAATAAATTGGACAACAAGACACTTGAGCATGCTTAAATATGAGTTATATAGTTATAAAAAGAGAATTTTTCAACTATATAGATAACTAAGTATTTATCGAACAAATTTTGATTTCTTGAACCAAAGTTGTTTTTACTTGGAAATCCGTGGTGAATTTTGTCGCTACTTTTTTAGAGCCTATATGGCCTTGTTTGTTGAATATAATTTTGGAAATGGGTAGATCTTTTCGAGTAGGTAGAAATCGGTATATTATATGCACGATTCCTGTAAACCCCGAATACTTCCATCATAAGATATGACCCTAAATTAGAAATTAGGAAGTCGACTAGTAACCTTAAGAGTTAATTAGGCACCCTAGTTTAGATAGATACTCTAAATTTGATCGGTTTAGGACTCATAGACTTTATAAAAAGATTTCTTGAACCTCAAGTGAATCCAAAAACAAGATTTAGTATTCCGAGTTAATAATTCAGGTTATGATCAAAGGAAACTTCCAATCCTAAACCCGAATCTTTGTCAAACAGATAGACTATATAAGAAAACCTAAATGTGGGTATTAAGTGATTACCTTAGTATTTAATAGAGACCGGGAATTAAAACAAGGCATAGTAATGAATCTATATTTGGATAGGAACCCTAAAATTTGAGAGTTTTAGTCAGTAATAAACTACATTGATAAGATTTCATAGTGAGTATCCAAATCTAATATATATAACTAGTATAGCCTATATATTAGTAGTAATATTACATAAACGACTCAATAGGGTTTTAAATAGAAAATTGTGATCTTAAGATAAACGGTTAGAATTATAAATACCCAATAAAAACATAACTTGATGTATAACTTGAAACCGAAACCTCAAATATAGAATTGAATCATACCAATAACCAAATTAGGGTTTTCTAAAGCCCTTGGAGCCTGAAACGAAAATTGACCCGAAAAGCTTTTCAAATTCAAATCGCGTGGGATAAATTTTTCTTAGATAATTAGATATGTTTTATTAAAGTTTAAATTTATACTTTTGTTAAACTAAACACTTCTTTGGATTCATTAAAAATCTTTGTATATGTATATGTACATATATAAGTTAAAATATACCCTAATAGTGTATTAAACTACCCAAAAATTTAACTAAACAAAATCTAACTAATATAATATATATATATATAATATGTTTGCAACTTACAGTGGACGCTTTTAACTCTGTTGGATGGCTGTGATCTTCTTAAGATTGATGAACCGAAGCTTCCTCAATAATTTCTCTAAAGGTCAATCCCGATCCTCCCCAAAGCCAGTAGAAACATGACAGATCGCCATTGCATTTATGATAAGCAAACAAGGGGTGAAATGAGCAACAAGCCAGAGCAATTTGCATCAGATATCACGGAGAAATGCGGCTGAAATTCACGTTCGTTATATATACATAAATAAGCAAATGAACTCGGACGACTAAGCAAATGGAATCCAAACTCTTCCAAACCTTCCAGAACTCAACTACACCTTACTAGGAATAAAACAAACCCAGAAAACAAGTTTCAAACGCTCGAATCAATCTAGTTCTAGAATTCGAACAAAAATCTGGGAAAAACGTCTCAAAACGAGCTTGAGGTAAGTGAATTTCATTCCGCGAGTTCTCTTCTAGTTTTATGGATTGAGATTGACTTATAAACATCTTAGGAAGCTAACCAAAACAATTAGGAGCTTCGGATTACACGGAGAAGCCACAACGAAGGTATTTTTCCCAAACCCTAGCCAAGCTTGAGAACTTGAGATCATGAATCGCATGTTGTTTTTAGGTGGTGATTCTTATATATTTAGGTTTATTAGGTCCTTAGGAGTCTTTTGAATAAAAAAATGTCGACGTTTTGACGTCGGAATTCACCGAAAAAGGCCACAGCTCATCGGGGAAGACGATGAACAGTGTTTCCCGATGAAGCACAGGCTTAGTATACGGGCGTACAACCCTCATCCAGCACGTTGTACAGGCGTACAACCCTCAGACAGAACTTTGTACGGCCGTACTAACCTATATACCCCTCAACCAGAACCTTGCACGGGCGTACTTAACCCCGTGTAGCCCTCTGCCAGCAACTTTGTACGGGCGTACTTAGCCCCGTGTAACCCTCGGCCAGCCACGGTATACGGGCGTACTTAATACCATGATATATTAATATTAAACTCGAAATTTATTTATTATTTATTTAAATTTAAAAATAAAATTATTTTCTGACTTTATTAAATATAGGATGTTTAAATAGTCAATCTATTTCCGAAAATAATAATATTATTATTATTATTATTATTTATTATTATTATTATTATTATTATTATTATTGTTGTTGTTGTTGTTGTTATTAGTATTATTGATATTATAATTAGTTGTGATACTATTTTTGATAATAATTATTAATGTTTATGAAAAGAGAAATATAATTTCGAAAATAGTTTTAATAAAGTTAATAAATTCTTTTATTAGTAGATATGTTTTCTTAGTAAAATAAATATATGTATAAACTATGAGTTGGTAAATACTAAGTATATATTTGTATATAATTAGATAACAATGGAAATTTAAATGATCCAAATTTATGAGTATAGGTATATATATACTCTATAAGAAAAATTTATTAAGTAATTTAAAAGATAATGAAGAGTATAAGAATCTAGAACTTAGAGCTATTTCGAAAGAATTAGCTAAGAATAAAACAGAGACCCAACCGACCCATAGGACACTTAAATAACTAATTTATATAGTTTGGAATTTTAACAATATGATTTATTTCGATAGGTAACTCGAGTATTGGGGAAGACCTGCCTGAAGACTACTACGATTAAATAGGATGGGAAGGTGAGTGACTCAGTCTTATTACATTGATTGTGCTTGTACTAGTAGTGAACCTTAAATAAAAAGATAATAAAAATTGGTGATCTGTTTGTGAAAGTGTGTATTGTATTCCATTGATTGCCATGTCACTCTAAAATAAGTGATAACACAATTGCGTGTATCTTGATAATGTATGTAGTATCTGAGTGAATGTCTGCATTGATTGATCACCTTCAAATTGACTAATAACTACTGGTACCATAATGTAAATAAATCATGCATTACATACTATGCATAAAAAGCATTGAGTAAGTGGTAGCCTACTACGTGTTAGTTTCTCGGATCTCTGGTAAGGCTTGAATTATCTAGGCCAGAGGGCTAGTAGTAAATTGCAAGATTACTTTTGTTCTGTTAATACCATAGGAACTACATGGTAAATGAAGGACGCCGCTTATGGTATTACGTGGGAATAACTGACACTTAGTGGAGTTTCTAAAGCTAAAACAGGAAATAAATAATGAAACATGATAAGTTTAAAGAGATAACTAAATTTTGAGATTGTTATTTCCTGAAAGCTTAAGTCTCTCCTGGGTAGGTGGACCATAGATTGGATCCTTCAACCCCGATGGGAGGGCGTAAATCTCCATCCTGTTTGGATTCCAGGTTATCCAAGCTTGTAATGTTCATTTGTGTGATTGCTGCATTTCATATGATTGTTAAATAACTTGGATGCTATGTGTAATAAGTTCTGGTTATTCACTGAGCTCGTGTTTTAGCTCACACTCCCACAGCCTTTTCAGGTTCACTCTGCGACCGTGGCTCATTACTAGCAGGAGCATGGTCCCGGTAAGAGAATAGAAGCCAGAAGTTTAAAGTTTAGTATAGAATTAGAATATCTATATCTGTAGTAGTCTTATGATGCATGTAATGTGCATTAGAATCGTCAGTTAAGGTTGTAAGGAATTCTGAAGCATATGAGCTGTAATATAGTAGTTTGTAATAGTTGTTTACTAATTTACATCTTATATATGTTTGTTTACTCCATCCAAGCAACTAAAAGATCCTGTTTTTGAAAATCATGTCATACCTAGATGGTAAACTAATAATGGTGATTGAATGATTTTTGATTATCATTATTAAAATACCCTCGGGGCGTGACAATTTCGAGTTAAAATGACCAAGTTATGGCCATTTTAAGTTGGAACATTCCTTCATACGAACTTTAACGTTCTTTGACATTGTTTTGTCAAAATTTAAGAAAATCATCAAGAAAAACTCATTGTGGGTATTTTCTTTGGCTAGGTGACCCCGAGGAAGGATTCCTTTACCCCGAGAACTATTACGATTAAGTGGAGTGTGTGAACGACTTATCCGCTTAGAAGAATAGACGACAATGGCATCGTGAGTTTACTCCCCGTTATTTTTCATACTCTTGATTGTGCTTGTAAAATTAGTCGCACTAGAATTTAAGAAAAATCAAAAGGAAGTGTATGATAATATGTTGAAAGAATACTAAGTATATCGAAACTCGATTTGTTTGTAATAAAGTTGTATGTGAAGTAACGTCTTGAAATGTTTGAAAATGATTGATCACTTGAAAGAAGTTAAATGTAACTACTAGACTTTAATTAAAGAAATTATTCATGCACTTCATATGTTGAGTCACATTACATTCACTACTATACAATTGGTGGGACAAGTGTATAATAGTGGTGGTAGACATAACCGGTATATCATGTCAGTGGCGAGTAGGAGCCAGTAAGAACTACTTAAATTGGTGGCTAGTAGGAGCCTGTAATAACTACAAGTTTTGATGGCGTATAGGAGCCGTAAGATCTATAAAAGTGTTTTTAAAAGTTGTGGCTGTAATTGGCCTGAATACCCAACCCCGAATGAAGGGCGTAATTCATTCAACATATGATTCCCAGAAAGTCATATGTCTTGTATGCTCACGTGGTTGTTGCATTTCATATGTTTGAATAATAAACTTGATTGAAAATTTCCTTCGAGTATGAATTTTGGGATTTACTCACTAAGCTTATTAGCTTATACCCGATAGATATCTTTTGCAGTTTCCTTACTTATGGTTAAGGCCATGTGGACCATGCGGGCAGGTAATCCCTTTTGAACATTAGAAATCTGGATAAAGTGTAGCTTAGTATTAGCATGTTAATATGTATATAATAGATTAGTAATTTAGGGAGTTATTCCTAAGTTTGTAAAGTCTTTGCCATGAACAAATAATTATTGTGAATCCTCTTTTCTTGATGTGTTTTTATATCTCCTTAAGCTTCATAAATCCATTCATGGTCCTCTAAAATTGTGAAAGTAAGCCTTACACTTAATATAAAAGCTTTTGGGAATGACTAAGGTTGTCATACTTAAGCTTTAATGTTGAGTGTGGCGGACTGTCACGTTTAGGATACCCATTGGGGCGTGACAATCTTAAAGATGTTTTAAGTTTAAGCATGTGAGAACAATTAGGCAAATGACTTGTTCTAAATTTTTATCTTCAATAAAAAGTTTGTTCATGCATTGTAAATAAGATTGTTAGAAAACTTTACATATCAAAGAATTATCAACATTTATTTTTGAGAAATTCATTCGGCAATTCAAAAATATACTTGAGTGTTTTCTTTTAAATTATTTATTCTTTATGGAGAGATTTCGCGAGTATTAGGGATAAGATTTTCGTAAAGTATTGATAGGATCATATTATATACAACTTGTTGATATTCAAATTAGCTAGAATGGATACTTGTTTTGATTGAAATTCATGTTTCAGGTCTAATTTGGACAAAGAAATCAAAACAAGAAAATTTGGAGTGAAAAATGGAAAAATTCAAAGATACACCGGCATTTCAAACTTCAAAGCCGTCGGCGTTCAGACGGCTTACAGGATGCACTCACCAAAAGCTGTTGCCTACACTGCTAGCTTTGCAAGGATTGACACAACCAAATTTACGCTGCTTCAAAGCTGCCGACGTAGAAGATGAATAGGCCAACATACATTGAAAGCTAGCAGCTCAGAGTTCAAAAGTCACTAGCACAAAAGGAGTTACAACCTACGCCGGCTACTAAGCCACCGGCGTTGAGACAGTGTAGATCACAGATTTGAAGCGACATGTAGACGACACATGCTTGAAGGCAATTGAAGAGACCAAATATGTTGGAGTATCTAAGTCGGCAACAAAGCCGCGGCTTTGTGACAGCTTTCGTTATAAATTAGCCCAACCTTTCATTGCTTATCATATACGCCGGCTAGATCTATATCTAAGCCGCCGACGTAGAAGCGACCTACCCTTGTAACCGAAGAAGAAAGCTGCTAATGCACTACCTGCGCAAAGAAGAAAATGGCTTTATGCCGTCTGTAAGCCGCTGGCGTAGGATCTGTAACTGCCGGCATACGAAGCGAAACTGCAAATTTCATTTAATGCTTTGCACGAAATTTTTCCTATAAATAGGGGTTCTCCCCTGTCCAACAAGATCAACAAGCAGAAGCAAAGTAGAATACTTCAGTATATAAATAGTCTTAGCATTTTTATAGAGATTTGTGAGAGAATTTGAGCTTTCAAGGATTGTAATTGAAGATTGCGATATTTGAATTGGTGATATCTAATCTCTTTCTTATGCAATTCATTTATCTAAATTATCTGTTCATAATGTTATCAATTACATATTCTTATTTGATTATTGAATCAACATCCATGAGTAGCTAAACTTTTTTTTGTGGGAAGTGATGAAATCCTAATTTTGCTAAAATGATTCTTGAATTTATTATAGGATTGTTAGAATTATGGAATATTTGTATTGAATCTTAATTATCTATTTTGTTTCTGATTGAAATTGAATTGATAAGAATTTTGATGATTTAGAAAAAGAATTAGGATTCATAGGAATTCATGAATTGAAATTAAACAACAATGGTGGAAACAATTAAGTTTAATATTAATTTGAAATTGTTCCATATACTTCATGCAATATTTTATTTTAATTTCTTACTAAGGAATTAGGAGAAGTTAATTTAAGATATTAGACAATTATAGAATTGGAAGATTTATAATTGTGAATTAGATTCCATTGATAATTTGTATAGCGGAAGCTAATAGATTATTTTATGGTTCACTAAAACTTGATAGTTTTAGGTTTTAACAATTTCTTATAAATATCCATAATCCTAATTGTTCATATAATAAATTCAGCATGATTAGTAAAGATTAGGATGGATTCTGTTCCTTCCCACATTCATCTTAGATAACTTCTCACAATCTCATTGCATTCATATAGATAGAATTAGTTAGTTAATTGATAAATTTTGATTGCTTAAATATTAGTATAATCTATATCAATCTAGTAGTTAATTTAGTCCTTGTGGGAACGATACTCAACTCACTTCTATATTACTTGATCAAGACCCAGTACACTTGCTGGTCGTATCTGAATTTATATACACATTTCCATACATATAAAGTATTTTGCATAATAAAGAATTATCAATATTTATATTTTAGTAAAAACTCATTCGATATTTTAAAATTTTAATTTTGCACTTATTTTTATTCTCTTATTCATATTGACAATTTTTCCTAAGTGTTGATAATAAAGTTTTTTAAAGTTAATTTATAAAATAAGGAATTACCAACATTTACATCTTTCAAAATTTTTGTTATGACAACATCACTTATGAGTATGATGATGTATCTACATGATTAAAATATAACAAGTACACCAAGAATAAAATTACTAGCATAGACTTATAAAGCAATAAAAACTTAGGACAGAAGATCAAAGTTAACAAATATCAAAGATAAAAGTATGGGAGTCTTAGCTTGTCATCAAGACTTCCTAAGAGTTGAATGAATTCCAATCATCATAAAAGTAAGAAAAACACAGAAAAGAAAAACATTGAAGTCTTAGATATTATCAAGGCTTCTCGAGACTTGAGATAATTCTAGTCTCATAAAAAAAATAAAAGTATGGGTGTCATGCTCGAAAGGGTACCGTAAACATAACAGCCTGACATACTCAACATTAAGGCTTAAGTATGACAAGCTTAGTCATCCCAAAAGTCTCGATATCATGTGTAAGGTGTGCTTTCATGATCGTAGCAGACCAAACTTTGGATCAAGCCGTTTAAGCAGTTATACAAAATAACAATGAAGAAAGTAAATCATAACAATAAAATCAAGATTCTTAAAAGATATATAAGGAGTCTTATAAACTTTAAGGGGCATTCCCTTATGAAACATCTAATTCTATCAAAGTTTGTTGACATTTTTGAATTTCTACTTTGAGATCTATTTCTACTTCTAGTTCTTGAATTCTAACCAAAAGCTCTTAGCTCCAAAAGGTATTACCTGGGTGAAGTATCCCCTGGGCTCCAACCAAAGATATGAGTATTGTAAGAGATATCTAAGAGGGTATAAGCTACGCAATTAGTGAGAATTATTTCCACAATTAAACACTCAACAACCAATATTCAAAGTAAGTTACTTTAAACAACCATATGAGATGCACAAGCATGTGAGCAAACAATACATATGATTTTACAGTAATCATATGTTGAATGGATTTACCCCTTCATTCAGGGTTAGGTGTTACAGATCGAATAAACCAATTTTTATAAATATAATTTCTTTGTAGTTTTGCTCGAGCTACTATCCAGCTATAAAATATATTTTATTCGGGTGTTTTTATTCACCGTAATTTAACTCGGGCAACCCGTCGCCGTTTTATAGATCTTATGAGCTCTATGAACCTCCATACTATGCCTTTATCTCACCAAGGGTATAGTAATAAATACAATGAACTCATCCAATGATATGCATGTATCAATTTAATTAGCTACTCATGTCATGATTATATATTTTATGGGTGATTATAGAATTCGCAGATCATTCCTATACTATATCAAACATTCATTACGAACAATTCTTGCCTCGATATACTTAAATATAATTTCAATCATATATGTAAAGCGCATGCATCTTCCTACTTTATCTTTTCCTAATCCTAATGCAACTAATTTTATAGGAAAAAACATAAGTGCAAGATGTAAAAAATAAATTCACTCTGCCATTTGTGCAGAAACTTCTAGTTAAAGTAATCATTGGGATACGAAAACTAGGTCTCTACGTCACCTACACAAGGGAAATATCCAAAATGTGTATTTCTTGAAAGTTCTATTTAAACTTGCTAATTCTATTTCACTAAGTTCATAAAAAATCATATGGAGTGAAATTCTAACTTAAAATGGTCATAACTTGCTCATTTTAACTTGGAATTTCGCATATTATATACCGTTTTCTACCTATTTAAAAAGATCTATCTATTTCTAAGGTTAGATTTTTCATAAAAAGTCTTTTAGGTCACAAAAAAGGTCATTACATAATCACCATGAAAATCTCAGACTTTAAAACACAATCTTCCAAACTTTTCTTTACCCAAAAATCATTTAGCAAAGATATAAATATTTATACGATTGAAAAATCCTTTGAATACGTTTATATAGGCTCATATCATCTGCAAAATTTAATGATGTTGTCTTAACGATTACTTTTCTTAAAATAATTTGTCTTATAGTGTTGAAACATTGAATTTTAATAATTTCCTTATAAGTGTTTTGAAAGAACTTTATAAATTCTTGAATTATTATAAATGAGTATATTCTTATTTTGTTTTCCAATTTCTCTTCTAAAATAAGTTAATTTTTCTTATCATTGATCTTCTACAATTTTTTGCCTCTAGTAATAAAATGAAGTTTTCAAAATTTTTATTAAGTTGTTGATAGCATATATATAATTTGAGTTGTATATATTTTCCTTTTAAAATGGTTTTGATAAATAAGTCTTTTTTTTCTCTTATATTTTTATTTCCGACTTTAAAAATAAATTTTATTTCTAAGACTAAGTCTTTTAAGTTCTTTACCGATTTTACTTGGAAGGAAATCATCTTTTTAACATCTTGATAATATCTATTGTTTTTAAATTAAACATGTTTATATTCTTTTTCTTTTTATTTTTTTGAAAATGGGTTTATCATTTAAAAACTGGGTAACTTTTATTCTTTTTCTAAGTGGGTTTATAAACTTGTGAGTTGATTTTATCTTAACTTCAAAAACTAGTCTAACTCTTGGTTTTTATTATGGAGTTAGTGAAAATACTATAAGTAAGCTTTTTAAGAAAAATTTGCTTATTAAAGAACTATTAACACTAAGTTTTAACAAACTTCATGTGACTTATTACAAAAAGAAAAGTTTAGTTCATAGTTAATTTCTTGATAACATCATTTTTTATTGTCATTCAAGAAAAATCTTGATGAGTTTGAAAAGGAGTTGTAAAATAATTTTCCTATGTGCTTGATAAAAAAATCTTTATTTAGTGACAAGGATATATATATAATATTTAAAAATTAGTTTCATTTTCCTTTATTAAAGAAAATTCCACTTTTAAATTTTTTTAAGACAATATCATTATGATGATGCATGTATATGAGTATGTAGTATGAAAAAGATGAAAATATAGGAAAGATATAAGAAGCAAAATAATAAGCAAGATAATAAGATTAAGTATTAGAAACCTTAGCTTCATCAAGGTATCCAGGTCAAGCATTGGGAGCCTTAGCTTCATCAGGATAACCCAGGACTAAGAATAGACTAGTCCTAAAAAGAAATAGAAAAGAAGGAAAAGAAAAGAAATAATATAAGCTTATTAGAGAGTTAGTAAGCATTTAGAATCTAAAAAATATATAGATATACATATAGATAATAATATATATATATATATATATATATACAGAGTTAAGTTAGGAGCATAATAACAATAATAATAACATAGTATCATAATAATAACAAAATAATAAAATCGAAATTCTTGGTATGTGCAAGAACAAATCATGAACATGTTGTTACTTCCATTACTCATATGAGCTTTTAGGAAATAACAGCATGGTCATGCTAAGTTAAATAACATGGAAAATAAATGGTAGAAAGTTTTACCTAATAGTGTGTTTGTGTTAAAGGAAGAAGGTAATGAATGTAGGATTATGTGGGTAGTGATATATTGTAGATTACTATAAGAATTTTGATATTGGGTGACATTTGGAAAGATTGCAAACATCGCTTAGTTTTTATAATTTAGTCACGGTTATTAAACATTACATAAGATATGATATTAGTGATGTTTATAACACAATTTTTTCTTATATTAACATTCATTTGATTTGTAACACTTTCATTATAGTACATGTTACCAATTTTTCATTTAATAATCCACCACTATAATAAAAATAGAAATTTGTAAGGAATTATTATGTAAGAAAGAAAATTCCTACAATTATAAAAAAAAAAAAAGAATTTGCAAAAATTTATTTGTTAGGCAAGTCTACCTAGCAATTAATTATTGGTATATACTATTTGTGAGGATTCTATTGTATGTGGCAAATAAAAAAAAAAAAAAAATCTTTCAGCTTATTTTTTCTGCTTTCAAAATTAAGTTTTGCTTCATCTTTATCACTTTCCCTCTTTTCCAAAAACGCTTTTGCTCTAGCAATCACAGTAAGGTTCTTTCAAAATTAAGTTTTGCTTCATCTTTATCACTTTCCCTTTCTTCCAAAAATGCTTTAGCTCCAATAATCACAATGAAGTGCTCTCTCTCTCTCTCTCTTTGGATTTAGGGTTTTCCTTCTCTCTTTCTTGTATTATTAGACCCCAAATCTCAATCCCCATATTTGAAACCCTAATCATAAACCATATTGATTTAACTACTAGTAACTCCTTAAAATCATTAAATTTATTGTAACTTTTTTCTTTGGTTTGCAGATTTGTGTAAATCTTCTTTCGAGCTTATAATAAGGTAAAAGTCTTTATATTACTGTTCGTTTCCGATTATTGGCAACTTTTGTTACAAATTTATGAATATTAGCTTATATTAGATTTTATATTTGAGGCGTGAAATGCACCATAGGCTTAAGTAACTCTTTGTTAGGTGCAAAACAATATGGTCCTCATTTGGGTATCTCATGTGTTTTGACAAACCACTTGTTACACAATAAAGAAGAGTATAAAATGGATTGTATATAAAATAATTATTATATGTAAACAGTTCATTAAGAGATGAGGAAAGGAAAACTCCATATATTTTTTTGATGAAACTTTCTTGCCTTTATTTTGTCTCCCCTTTTAGTCCTCATTAATTGTGTATTGCCTTGTTATGCAGCATATTTAATTATATATGATAGTGATTTATTCCTCCTAAAGAGGAACAACAAGTGGGTTTTTGGAAAGTTTTGTAATAAGAATTGATGAAAGTGTGTTTTTTAAATGCTGGACACTTCTTGTTTTGCATGAAAATAAAAACATCTAAAAAGTGTTTATGCTTTGACATCCAAGATGTGAATATGTAGAGGAATGCCAAATGGAACAATTGATTCTTTACTAGCATGAAGTGTGAAATTATTGTACTTAACATATCTTTAATTTGTTTTTTGGAATTTAATCCATGGTTACTACATCCTTCTCAAACTTAATTTTGCATTGATGTTTTCATTCTAATTGCCATTAGGGAATTAAGAATGACAACTTGAACCATTTGATTTTTTTATCAATGGGAAGCTTATATGGATGTCTTTGGAGCAGTTTTTGCTTGCAAAGGGGATTTCGGCTGTAAGTGATTTGTTCTTGCTCACATGTAGCATGGATGAGAAAGCCACATGGACTGCTTTTTAACACTTTTATTGTATTTTCTCGTTATCATTTAGAAAGAATGGAACATGCAAATGGAATTTGATTCCAAAAGTAATACTATGTTAGCCTTTTGCCTTAATATAATGGCTTAACTGTTTTGTTTTAGTGGATAAGTTTCTCTCTTTTTTTATTTATTTTTTTAGTTGATCAAATAATCTGTGGATAAGAATTGGTTCCATATTACTAAGAAAACATGTTCTTGGGTTTTGATGTTGTTGGTTGTGTGGTAACTTAAACTTTGATAAACTCTTCAGTCGTTTGCTAAAGCTTTTTTTTTTTTTTTCCATCTATAGCTATAGAGCTATTTTTAATTAAAAAAGGTCCATGCGGCATTTTAATTTATGAATATGAAGACTTGAATAGATATCATTTTACTTTGTATTATTGTTGGTTTAATTAAAAGATCATTAAAAAAGTAGTCATTCTTTGAATTCATGTACCAAGTGAATATTTTGGTTGATAGATGTCAACATACTTTAATTTTTGGCCTTGTTATAGGTAGAGTATTTCACTTAAATTGTGGAAAACATATACGTAGGGGTGAATTGTGAGTATGTTGTGGTTTGCTCTTTGAGATCTGTCTATGGTTGGAATGGACTTGACAAGAGTGTTTGGCTTCTTTTTAATAGTGCATGAGTTGTTACTGATGTAGTTAGTGCAACCGACAAATGGAAGCTCTGATCATTTCAAGTTACAAGTCATCGGGCACCATAATTATCATTGGGAGTATTTCTTAAAGCTGTTGTTAGAAGATGAATTGCTTGGTAGTCATCATAATACATTATCATGCTAATATGTGTAAATTACACTCCCATTGCTTACCATTAACACATACAAGCTAAATGACACTCACCCTACAATTGCTTTCTATATGTTAAAAGTCGATAAACAAAACAGCTTGAAAAAGGTTAATTGACATGGCTTTCATTAACTATGTTCTATTCAAACCCTTCAAGTGAATCTAAGTGATGGAGTCCTAGATGATTGTGTTCAATGTTTAGTCTGTGTCAGTAGGACTGACGTTAGACTTCTATGCTGATTACTTGTGAAAATGGTTACTTTAGCTTTTGGTGGATTTGAATGTTTCTAATCTAAATTGCCTCTTTAGTCCCGTACTTGCGCTTTAGTTGTTGACAACATAGGTAAAGTTTCAGCAACTCTTGTGATATATGCAACCATCCAAGCGATAAAATCATATGTTGGTTTGAAGGTGAGCCACTAGTCTAGAAGATAATGCTTTGTTTATTATATAATCTAGCTAGGTTCTGGTTCTTTCATATTCCACAAGAAATCTTTTAGTGCTAATTACATTAAAATGAAGAAAATGAAAGGACTTCAACTTTTCTACATTTTCTGTTTACTTCTTGTTTGAGCCAAGGGCTATCTCTGTGGCATTATTATAGTAGTAAGCTATAATATTTCTGAATATTTAGAATCTATAAACAAAACCTTTTATAATGCAATGGCATTATTTATATTTATAGATTTATATAATACTAATATTTTCTGGCTGTTATGATATGTAAATTAGTGTAGAATATTTCCTTCTAGTGTATAATAGCAATTAGCCTTTATGAGGATAGCTTGTTTCCTAATATAACTGTTAGTTTTATATATATACTTCACTCTTCAAGCTAGCCAAAATGGTAAACGTCTTATACTCTCATTTGCTAGATTTCCACATAAAAGTTAAATTGAAGTAATTAGACTGCCCATAATATATTACAATAATTTATTCCTACATGATTTTTCACGTAAATTAACATTATAAACCTTGATTTGGTAAGCTCACTAGGGATAAATGGTTTAGAGGGAATGCTACTTTTGTAGACCAATATCTTGCGGGATAGATGAAAAATAATTTAACAATAATGAATGATGAAGTCTTTGATTGATTTAAGCACGTTATGTGAATATGTGCTATTTTAAAATACAAAGATAATTCTTGTAAATTGTTATCGATCCTGACCTTTTTTTTTTTTTTTGGGTCGAATTGACCTTGGCCTTTTATTTGCCAACTGTACGTTATGTTTATATATATATATAATGAGAAATATATCTATATATACATATATAAATGGTTTGGCATGAATATAATTATTAGTAAACACTTGAGAATTTTTAGTGATTTTAGTAAGGCATAATACTAATTATATTTATATTATTTATATTTTTATTGGACTTAATTAGCGATAAAGTATAGTAAAAAAGGGACAAACTAAAGGAATTTATATATGACCATGGCACATTGCAAAGGAATCCAGGCTAGAATTATGTTTGCCTATTTAACTATCTTGATGAGTTCTATATTGGTTAAAACATGATGCAAATTGGTGAGTTAAGGGACTTAATATTATGTAACATGTTTGTTGGCCGAAAGTTTATGAAGAGTACATAAAATATTTTAATTTGATGTAACTAGACGGTAGTAAATCAATGAATATATTGAATTAGTAATGAAATTATAGTATTTGTAAATTCATATACAGATGAATGTATATATGTAACTGACTCTGAATATACGACATATATTCATACTATGCAATTATGATGATATTATAGTCGTTGTGACCTTGTTTCATATTCCCAAAATAACTTATACCAACTTATGTCGTATTAAAATTAAAGTTGGGAATTATCTTTGATAAATAAAATGAGGACTAACAAACATGATCTTGATACTTGATTTTTATAATTTTGCTATTAAGTGGAAATACATCTATTGAATTGTAATGGGATAAATGGCAAATCAAATTAAACCTATGCGATAGTGGAATAACAAATAATTGCTATTGCATCATGTTTAAAGATGTCCTGTTAAATATGCATCATTAAGGACATTATCACATTCATAATTCAAATATCAATAAGTGTCAATACAATCTCGATGATATGATGAACCCTTAAAATAGATGAAGAAAGAAGAAGGGACACTAGTTTAAAGTGGTAAGGGGCCATATGCTTATCAAGTTATTTGAATTGCAGTGTCTTTTTTTTTATTTCTTTTTTTTTTTCCCAAGCTTACATTTATCCACATATATGAGTTGTGTACCTTAATGTTAACTAATCTTATTAAATAGGAGGAAGTTGTGTCAACTCTTGTTGGTCATACACAATGTGTATCTCTTGTAGTTTGGTAAGAATCAGAAGCAATTTATTCTGCATCATGGGACCATCTATTCGAAGATAGAATGTTGAGAGTGGAAATGATCCATTAAATATTGTATGTGACAAACATATTCTGTCACGCCCCGAGGGGTACCCTAAACGTGGCAGTCCGCTGTACATAATACTAAAGCCTAGGAATGACTACCTTAGTCACGCAAAGGCTTCCATATCATGTACAAGGCGTACATCACAACCAAGGGAACGCATCGGAGTAGCGCAATTTATATTGATAATAAGTAAGTAACAAGGTAAAGAGAATGCTTATCATAAAACATACACATATTTCATTTCAATTCTTAGGGGCATATCCTTCTATTATCTTCAAATAAATATACATCACTAATCATATAGGTCATTACGTATAAAGAACCTTACAAAATTACTTCATCTTATGATTCCATTTTCTTCATAGAAGCTTAACCATCCTTCCATGACTTCCTTAATGTCATGTGTCACGCCCCATAGGGTATCCTAAATGTAACAGTCCGCCACATGCCATATAAGATTCCCGAATTACCACCTTAGTCCTTCGGGGTTTCATATAGATGTAAGGCGTACCTTCACGACAATAGAATACAAGTCTAAATGGAGATAAAAGCTTAATTTGGCATACCTTAGCAGTAGGATATAACTCATGAACATAATTAAACATTACATTTACTAAGGGGCATTCCTCCGCAAAAGAATATTTAATGGCCTTATACAGTCATCCAAAGTCTTAAAAGTTTCCTATGGAAGTCTAAACAAAAATTCCAACTTCTAAGGGAAACTCCTAGCTCCTGTACCTGCACAGTCGGGTCACGCTGCCTAAGCCATAGTGTCACGCCCCGAAGGGTACCCTAAACGTGGCAGTCCGCCGTACACAATATTAAAGCCTAAGAATGACCACCTCAGTCACGCGAAGGATTCCATACTATGTACAAGGCGTCTAACACATAAAGGAGACACATCAGAATGATACATTTTATGTTGATACAATTGAGTAATAATGTAAAGAAAATAAAATCCACTATACTTTCGATTCAAACCACTATACTTCCAAATACAAATAATTCAACTTCAATTACATTGATCCACAGACTTCCCTACATAAACTATTACAAGACAAATCATAAAACTAGCTGATAACTTCAACATCCTCATTTCTTGCCGGAATCCCGAAGCCATTCTCGGCTTCAACCATCTCGGTCCCTACTTTGCATTCTTGAGATAACCTGTTCATTTAAACAACTATTGGGGTATAAGCTACACTAGCTTAGTGAGAATTCTCTTAGTTCCGTACCATAACAAACAAGTTAAAATCAATCATATTCTATGCATGAACAAACACGTGAGCAAGCAATTATGCATGGGTATTCGGAACCCACACACAGAACGGATTTACGCCCTCCGTATCTTGGGTTAGGAATGGTATTGAGTCTACACGACCGCAACTAGTCCCCAGGCCCTCGGCTCTTAGCACTCGACTCAGCTAGGCTCATCCAAGAATGCATCCACATGCGTCTTAGTACCCCTGAATGAGCTTTGGCACCGGGTTCGTTATCCAAACGAGTCATCCACGGACCATACCGATCGACCTGCGTAGGAGTAGCATGCTACCAAATGCAATATGTTCGATGCGATGCATGACCAATTTAATTTTTTCTTAGGTAAAAAATATTTATACATTCTTTAGAGTGACCAACCAATATCACACATATAGGAGGAATAATATGAATGGTGCAGTTATCCAATCAAATCGTGGTTTCGATATGCTTTAGGATTCTTTGGCATACATTCATCACAGTCTCATCATATCTCCCATCCCCATTCATATCGATTTTTATCTTGTTCCTATAATTCTAATGCAACTAACTACAAGCATAATCAAGGTAACAAAACAAGGAAAAACTCACTCGGCCATTGGATACCGGTCTTCTAGTAATAATAATTCGATGGCAGGGAATCGTCGATCTCGGGATCTCCTAAAAAGGAAGAAATACTCTAATAAGTATTTCAATTCAAACTAATCTAAACGATCTTATATGACTTATCAAATTCGTAATTCTCGTTCTAAGCGGGAATTCCAACTTAAAACGGCCATAACTTGGTCATTTTAACTCGGAATCTCGCAAATTATATATCGATTTCTATCTACTTCGAAAGATCTATCTATTTCTAATATTATATTTAGTTTTGAAAACATTGAAGCTTCGAAAAGGTCGGATCAGATTAGGCAGCAACAATTTCAATTTCGAAAAATAGTTTTGTAAGAGTTTGTAATGTTCCTACTATATAAATTGGCTATACATGCAATATGAGTGATTTCCTAACATGAATGGCATGAAATGAGTTTCATGTATGCATGGTCTTGATGATTTTTGGTAAAAGAAAATTTTGGAACTCTTTATTTTGCAAGACTTCAACTATAACTACTTTTTAAAAAATCTAGTTTTCTAACTTTGATCATTTCCATTTGTTTTGATTTATTACTTAAGAAAATATAATTATTTTTGTTAAAATTGAGTCTTCATTTATATATTACTTATGATTCATTTCTACATAAAAATTCCCATTTTACACTTTGTAAATATGTTTTCCAATATGATTTACTCAAAAATCCGAATTTTAGAAAATCCACTTTTTGAATGATTCATTTGGGGAAAACTTGTTTAAAGCATTAAAATTTAAGGCTTTACTATATCAATTACCTAAGGACTTCATTTAACACATAAAACTTGCAATTTGAGCTCAAATACTAAGTGATTACTTATGCATCATCTCAAATTACGAATTTGACAATTGATCACTAACTCAAAATTTTTCATTTTAATTCCATTACTTGTTTAACACCTTACTCATGCCTAAACTCATTTTAACTTGTAAAAATCATTGCTTAATGATATCTATTACCTATATACTTCATTTTTCACATAAAACATGAGTTTTGGAGTTGATACATGGGTTCTAAAAATTGGTCTTGGTTGGGATCCGAATTTACAAAATTCATTTTTGGTTATATCTTTTGATAAAATCTATCTAACTTATGAAAATCTATTCCTTACATATCCTATCCTAAGAGCCTTTCATTTCTTAAATAAAAACTTCATTTTTGAGTTGGAAAACATGTTTTAAAAATATGCCTTGGCCAAAATCCGAAAATAGAATTTTTATTTTGAAAATCACATTAGATTCTTGTAAAAAGAAGCCTTGATGATATACATATATTAAGCCTTCATTTTCTTAAGTAAAATTTACATTTTGACACTTGGAAAGTGGTTTTTAAATAGGGGTCTTGCCAAAATACGAATTTCACAATTTTGTTTGAGTTCATAACTAAGATCTATACTTAATATGAACATAAACATAAAACAAATGCATGGTAATAAGCTATAAACATCATGGATCTAAACTTCACTTATCAAAATCTTTATTTATGGTATCTATACCCTAAGCCCTTCATTTTAAATGAAAAATATACATTTTAAAGTTGAAAAACCACTTTTCTAAATATGGTTCCATTTTCATCCGAATTTTAAAATTGTTTTTTGTTGAAAACAAAATAGATCTTGGGTTTCCTACAACTTTCTACCATCATCAAGCTATAGCAAGTTGTTCATGAACATAAACAAAGATCTAATGCATCTATGAACTCAAAACTTTAGATCTAGTTTTCTAAACTAGTTTTACATGCATGAATCACTAAGATAGACATGTGGATGCTAGATTATGCATAAATCATAAGGAATAACAAAAATAACAACTTAAATACAAGATCTATGGCATAAACAAAAATCAAAGCTATAAAAGTTAATCTACAATATATATCAACTTTAAACAAGAAAATAATTGAAATACAAGATAATAAAAGTAGAGAAAAGGAGAGTTTCATTTTTGGCATCATCATCCTAAGCTTTTAAGCTTATGGAAGGTCATTTGATGCATGAAACCTTCATTACACTTTACCTATATCACCTATGGAGGCTTGAGATGAAGATTTGCTTAAAAATCTTCAAGAAATATGGGTGGAGGCTCAAGAATGAGTTGGGGGCAGCTTGTTTTGTTGAAGAAATAAGAACAAGAAGAAGAAAGAAAGAGAGGAAAATGAGAGAGAAAAGTTAATGAATGGTAAAGAGGAAAATGTGTAAATGAAAGAGAGAGAAATTGTGTGTAATAAATGAATGAAGGAAAGAAAAAAAAATAAAACCAAGGCAGCCAAAAGATGTATGCTGCACGTGATTTGTGAGAGAGAGAGAGGGAGTGTTTTGTTGAATTTTGACTTAAAATTAAATTGTGTAATAAATGTGTATGTGTAGCTTCTTTAAGAAGGAGTGGAAAATAATTATTTTAGTCAAATTAGGATTAAATAAAAGGACAATGGCAGCAAAGATGGGTCAAAAATTCTGCCATGAAGTATGGAATATTGTGTAGAAAGATTGAAGTGAAAAGAAAGTGATATGTGTAAGGTGTACTTGAAGGTATGGGTTGTAAAAATACTTTATTAATAAAATAAATTAAAATAAAATAAAATTAGAAAATTTATTAAAAATATTTGTAGCAGATTTTTCTTAATTAAACTTAAATAATTATTTGAATTATTTTAGTAGTTTAACAAATATGTTACCGGTATGATCAAAATACACGAATATAGGCTATAAATAATATTTTTATAACCCGAAAAATTATAAAAAATTATTTTATGAAAATAAAAATATTTTTAAAATATTTTCCAATTATTAAATTAATTTATTTTATTTTTAGTATCGGGTCTTAAACAGAATCTGATCCCGTAAAGACCCGTAACGAACTAAATTTTAGAAAAACAAAATTTTCTATAACATATAAAATATTTATCTAAAAATATAAGACTTTATAAGAATAATAAAATTTTGTAATGAAATAAAAATAAATAGTGCAAAAGACTAATCAATTATTGGTAATAATGGAAATACGATAAAAAGGTTATAACTGTAACTTTTATAACCCGAAAAATTATATAACTAATATTGTAGACACTCAATTTTTGCCCAATTAATTAAGGCTTAAAATTTAATTAAATTCATTTTTCCAAAAGCCTTAAGTATTGATGAAATTGGCTAAGTGATCAAGGCACAGGCCAAATGGCCTGTTGGTTAAACACATTGACCCAAACACACATTCAAGCTCAAGGACACAGGTTCAAACCCTAGCAAAGGCAAATTTTTGCCTTTTCAAACAATTTAATCATGGATTTTCGAATTAAATTCGTAAAAAAATCAAGGGGCAAAAATCAATTCATTTTTGAAACTGTTCGAAACTGAAAATTGAGCTTGCAACCTATAAATAGGAGGTCCTAGGAGCAAAAGGCACAAGTCAATTTCAAAAAAACACATACATAGCAAAGCCAATTCGAAATTCTTGAATTTAGGGTATAGAATTCGAATTTTTCAAATTCGAATTGATTGGATCAGATTTAATCCAAATTGAGTGTTGTAACAATGTTAGAAACTTTATTTGGATGATTTAGTGTGCTTAGATTTGTTCGAATTGATCGGATTTCTCTCTGAAAATTTTTTAAAATTTTGTTCATTAACGCCGCCGTACAACCACCGCCGGAGCTGCCCCTTGCCGCCGTTCTGAGTGAACGCCACTACCACCAAAGGACGCACCGTCGCAGCAGGAGTCGGGCCGACAAGCTTCCAGCCACCGAGGACCACCGGAGCCGCCAGAATCTGCTTCGAAAAGTCGCGTCATCGTCTTCTTCACCCGCCGGAGCTTCGAGATCCGACCCGAAGATCCGAATCCAACCCGGTCGGTCATCGGTCAATGGTCGTCGGTCATCGGTCAACGGCCAACTCTGATCAGACGGTCCAGATTTCATCAGACAGATCAGACGGTCCAGGTTTGATCAAGCAAATCAACGGCCCATATTTCATCAAGCAGATCAGACGGCCCAGATTCAATCAAGAGATCAGACGGCCCAGATTTCATCAAGCAATCAGACGGTCCATATTTAATCAAGCGATCAGACGGCCCAGATTCAATCAAGCGATCAGACGGCTCAGATCGAGTCAACAAGATCAGACGATCTAGATCGGTCAGCGCGATCGACGCTCCAGATTGCGTCCGCTTCATCCAACGGTCCAGGTTAATCCGAATTATTTTATTATATTTTTATTATATAATTAATTTCAGAAAATAATAAAAAATAGTAAAAAATTTATAAAAATTCAGAAAAATTCAGAAAAATCCAGAAAAATCAAAATATTTATTTTTCATATAATTTATTTTTTTTTTATATTTTTTTAATATTTTTGAATATTTTTAATGTGTATTTATACACAAATTGCCTTAGAAATGCATATTTAATGCATGAAAATATTTTTAATATATTGTAAATTATTCTGGATATATTGTGAATTCATGTGATGATTTTTTTTAAAAATAATAAAAATAATAAAATTGGATTTTCCAAAGAACAAGATTTCTAAAAAAAAAATGATTTTCGGACTTAGAAAAATATGTTTTCATAAAATAAAAAATCAATTGATTAGATCATAGGATCATCAAAAAATGATTTTTTAGAAAAACTTGAAAATTTAATAAACTTAAAATGAAAAGAGTTCAAAAAAATTAAAATTGACCAACAAACTAAAGTTTTTTAAGAGAACTACGTTTTGTCTGATCTCGATTAGCGAGTACGTAGGCACCTGCGGGGCGACATTAAAAAATAAAAAAAAATGTTTTGTTTTTTTTATATTGTGAATAATTCTTTTGTAAATATAAGGTATTTTGTTGATATTTATGTTCTAAAAAAATAATAAAAATAAAAAATGAAGAAAAGCACATAAAAAATAAAAATAAATGATTTGATTTGTAAATATTTGTGCTATAATGTTTTACTTAAGTTTTTTTTTAGCATGAAAAGGATAGATTAGAAATTTAAAATTCCAAAAGTGGTAACCGATTTGGTTTTAATAGGTTAGCCCCCGAATCCATGATATCTGGTTTTAAAAGTTGATTTTTTAAAATCAAATTTTCGCAGACTAGTAGCTAAGTTAGGATCAACCGACCCATTAATCCTAGCTTTTTATTTTTTCCCGATTTATATCGGGTGGCGACTCTAAATCATTTTCAAAATTAAAAAATTCTTTTAACCCCTAGTCGAGGATTCATGTTAAATGGGTTTGGGTTTAATGTGAATCGGGTTAGGAGAAATAAACCAGATTAAGAATAGTGGAAAAAAATCCAGGCTCGACAAATATATTTAGAAATCTTATGAAATTACGAGTCTAACTGTACTATTGGTATATCTTTGATATCTCGAGCCTCGGGACACGCTTTTCGAAGTCTGTATCCGAACGGGTTCGAAATAGGTCAAAAATTTACCAATCTGATAGTTATAAATGAACTTATATTACTATGAGTTATTCTATATATTTAAACTACATCTTGGCCTCTAAGGTTAGGGGCGCTAGATTGCCGGACTTACACTATTGTATTCTGGTTAGGGTTTCCGAGTGATTTTCTGGTTTAGACCTTTGCCAATTTGGAAACTGACATTTATGTTTATATAACATATTTAATTTGAGAAATTTATTTTAAATTTTATTTTTGTAAGTATTTAATTTCTCTTAATGTTTTCGGAATTCTTGAATTGAGTTATATTTTCGAAAGTCAATCGTTATTTACTTTTTAATAATTTGTTTTTGAGCTTTATATTACCCATTTTTTATAAGTCGGAGTTAAATATGGAATTTTTCGTACGTCGTGGTTTTGAATTTGAAGATCACTGAGTTTTTATTTTATTGTTTAAAGATTTTCATTTTCTCGTGATTAAGAAATTCTTTGGATTCATTCACGATTTAGGACTTGTCGAAATTCGGTTTAAATTTGGAGTGATTTTTAGGGTTTATTTTCAAAGTTCATCTTGAAATCATTTATTGAAATTTTCCGGGGCTTACACATAGATTGGGTAGCTGCAAAAGGAAAACTGTAGGGACGTAAGCTAACTAGCTTAGTGAGTGAAATCTCCCACAATAACATTTATGTCACAATAATTCAAGCAAGTGAATGCACCAAACACATGAGAACAACAAACATATGACCATCCGGAAATCATATGTGGATGGACTTGCGCCCTCCATCCCGGGTTAGCAGATTAACGAATACTACAGTACTAACTTTATGCCGTTTATGAATCACGATTAACCGAACAATGCTAATGCTCCTTCCCATTATGATATGCATATGTCAAATTTGGCATTAGTCTGAGTAGTCGATTAAGTCATTTTATTCAGGCGATCAAACAATTTCTCAAACAATCCATCATAACTAAACTACACAACCATAATTTATCACCCGGTTTCGATATTCTTATTTTGAGTTCTCACATCATCATCAACATACAATTTCCATTATTCCCCATCATACATATTCGATTCATTTGACCTACATTCTAGTGCACTAATTATCAAGCACATACAATAAATGAATCGGGAAGAGAAACTCACTCAGCCATGGGTTTGCCGGCCTCTAATAGTAATAGTTAGAAGGTAAGGATTCAACATCCTCGAGTTCACCTAATCACAAAAGAAACACCCTAATAAGTATTTTACCAACTAAGAACACCAAAAACTCTAAGACAACTTAATGAAATCGAAATTCGCGTCATTTCCGAAGTTCCGATTTAAAATGGCCATAACTTGGTCGTTTTAACTCGGACTTTCGCAAATTTTATATCGATTTCTATCTTCTTTGAAAGAGCTTTCTAATTATGAAGTTTAAATCAAGTTTTGAAAATATCTAAGCCTCAGAAATGAAGGATCAGATCTGTCCAGTGGTTATGTTGATTCTGAAAATGCGATTTTTCATGAATGCTCTTGAGATTCCTAAATGAAAAATGAAACTAAATGCCATGGTAATGAATTTCCCTATCATGAATGTCATGATATGAACACTTGGGTGCCTAAGTTCTTATAACTTTTTAGATTTAAAGAATTTAAATAACCTTTGTCTTAGGACACTATTTCATGCCATTATTTAACAAATAATTTTGCTACACTTGGTCACACCCACTTATTATAAGGATTTTCTTTAGGAAAACTCCACTTTCTTTAAAGAAATTTTGACCCTTATATTAGCTATATCCTAAGGCCTTTATTTCTTTGATTAAATCTTCATTTATAACTTTTAAGTGAGTCTTATACTAGCGTGGTTACAAAAATCCGAATTTAGCAAAATTTATTTTTAAGTTGATTTTTTAAGAAAAATGCATTTTATACTTAGAACTTTAAGTAGTTATTTTACCTATACCCTAAGGACTCCATTTATTTATGAAAATACCATTTTTGAAGTTGGAAAACTAATGTTTTCTAACCATCTCTTCATTATTACGAATTTAGCCTACAAGAGTTTCAACTCAAAACTTCTATTGGACTTCATCTCTTGTTTTAAATATTTTCTTTGGTAAAAACTCATTTAAACTCATGAAAAATATCATCAAACATTATCTATCACCTATAGGCTTCATTTTTCTTCAAAATACATGTTTAGAAGTTGGTAAAAGGGTTTTTAAATTAGGTTTATCAAGTCATCCGAATTTATACTAGCTCATTTCTTGAAAAGTGTTTTCCTTTTTGGTTTCATTAACTCATCTACCTATAGATCTATATACTAGCAAGATTATTTACTCAAGACAAAAGCATTGAAGACCATTAATGCACACAAACTCAAAATAAAGATGAGATCTAAAATGCCTACATGAACATGAGCGATAAAATGATAGATCTACTATATTAAGTGCTTAAATAGGTTTTGAAAACATAAAAACTACATTTTATGAAAGATCTTTTGTTCAAAGCACTTTTTGATGGATGATCATGAAGCTTATGGCATGAAAGCTTGTTTAAATGTAAGATCTACTTTGTGATGGTTCGGTATTCTCGTATTGACATTTCCTTGTCCTAGCAAGAGATCATGGGGACATTTTGTGGGAAATATCCAAGAATATACTTGCCATTACAAGGATCTATGAATAGAAGGAGCAAAAGTTCTTTTACTTAAAGTAAAATAGGAGACAAATGAAGAAAAAAAGAAAGTTGTGTGTGTGTGTATAAGAGCCATATGGCTCACGGCAATAGGGGAAAAAGGGAGAGAAATGAGAGCTTCTTTACCTTTTAAAAAGTTTGAAAAGAGAAGAATGAAGTGAGAGAGAGAAAATGTAGTTTATATAGAAATGAAATTAGGTTAAATGGGATAAAATAAGTTAAAAAAAATTGCACAAAGGAGATCATTTGGGGGGGGGGGGGGGGGGGGGGGGGGGGTTTGTTTGTTGGGGGTTTGATTTTTGTGTGACTTGTTTTGATTGATTTGAGTACTAATTGTCTAAATTGAAATAATTATTTAGAGACAAAAGTCTTTGGAAAAGAAAATGTGATTGAGTGATTGTAGGTTGTAAGAATAGGGTGTACTTGTGAATAGTAATGAATAGTAATCAAGACAACTTAATTACCGGTAGTAAAAAATACGAATAAAAGGCTATAATTGTATTTTTCATAAACCGAAAATTATGAAATTTATATTTTTGAAATCTTTATTAAATTTTGATTCAAATGAGTATCCACAAGTAAATTTTTGAAATTCAAGTTCTGGGGCATGTTTTTCTGTAATGGGTCTCAGGAAAGCCCGGAATCGAAAATTTCTCAAAATCTGATCTTTTCTTGGTTTGAAATATAATCAAGAACTATATTCAAAATTAAATTTTCTTATAAAAGTTTCTTAATTGGAAACCGAGGAAAAGCCGGATTTAGGGTTCCTAGTTCTCACTCCAGTCTTAAGCTATTCCTGTTTAGGGTTTTGGATTCCGATTCTCAAGCTATCTTGGTTACTAGAAAAACCAGGGTTTGCATCATGATCTCAATTTAAGCTACAGGTATACCTATTTCAACAAAATCTATAGGAGTATAAGCTACAACTAGCTTAGTGAGATATTCCTTTTCATTCGCACTAATTTTCAAACAAGTTTATTATATTCACACATATGCTATGCATACAATGCAACAATCACATGATTATGCAAATATATATAGTTATCCAGAAACCATATATAGAATGGATTTACCCCTCCGTATCAAAGGTTAGGGAATCGGGGTTAAAGGTCCTCGACCTTCTACTGCTAGTCCCCAGGTCCTCACCCACAGCGTTCGGTTGGCTTGGCTTCCAACCTAGAGTGCTTTCCCGAGCGATTTGGATTCTCCAGGAAGGAACATGGCCCGTGGCACCGCACGATCACAGCTAATCCAACTCTATGCGTAGGAGTAGCAGCCTTCCGAAATAGATGTGACTCGATGGATACTATGCGTGAGCGTTTTAGTTTTATTAAGACAAACTTAATTAAGGTTTATTAGGTGTAAAGACCCGACATGCTCAATTCTCAAATTAAGCACACCAAGTCCCCAACACGTAATAACTCTTACGAATTATACGTAAGGTTGTCTTAAAAGAAGGTGTTTATGTTGAACATTACTCCGATTTTAGAATTCATGAAATCGTTTAGTTAGATTTCTAAATAACTGGATTTAGCAGCGGAAAAATAAACTTTAATAAAAACGTTTCTACATAAAAGCATTTGAAACTTCCATTATTACAAGTGGAAAAACTTTCACTTTGATAAATATTTAGAAAAGCTTATTTACAAAAAGATGGGCACTAACAAGCCCTTAAATGAAAATACAATTTATAAATAAATCCAGTCTTTATAGAAATAAACAAAGAAGAAACAAAATACAAATATATCTCGATCCTATTACATTTCACTCATCTCTCAAATCTTCAGAATCGCCCAAAACCCGGGACAAACATGATCACATCAATCATCATCACCATCACCATCCTCATCAACATCAACATCAACATCAACAACAACAATACCTGTAAAAAGAATAACAACAACAATAATGAGCCGGAGCCCAGTACACAGCAACACAATCACATACGGAGTGACACACGAGCTTAACTAAATGCAATGCACCATCAACAAGTTATTATCTTTTCTTTAAAATAAACAAATCAACATGGGAGTATTCAAACTCCGGACATCATGGATATTTGGGGGACCTGAGTAACGATCACGACGCTTAGGGTGTTGATATAAGCAGCTCGGATACTTATATCTCCTAGATAATTTTACAAAAAACACTTAAATTTACCATGCCCAATCTGAGCAGGGTGCCGCTCCCCGAACCGGATACCAATTCCATCCCAGGCTCACCCAATCTGTGAGGGGGCGCCCCTAGGCACTCATGCCACCCTGGGCAGGGATTGGATTTAACGGCGTAAAACACAAATCAACACTCACAATTAAGTTTTTCTTAATATATATAGTTTTCATAAATGCCTATCCTAACACAGAGACAAGCTAGTTACTGTGTACCTTGAATATGAAATCCAAACAGAGGCAGAAGCTATCTCAGAAGATATGTTAGATATCCATCACTGTTAAAGGAAAGAACTCATATAAGAAATTAAACTAACATCCACTTATGTCAAATTCATACAAGAACTTATATCAATCAATCACTAATCTCTAACTCATTTTATTAAATCCTATTTGATCAGACACTAATGTGGAACCCCACTATGGCTGCGAATATCGCCCCGCCAAAATATGGACAGTTCTCATTTGTCTGTCAAAGAATTTCTTTTCTCTTTATTTATAGTGTTTTATTACAAAAGCATTAAAAAAGAATTCATAAACCAAAAACATTCATTTTCCAAGTAAACACACATTTGAAACAACATATTCCCCATATTATTCAAAGATCATCCTAACTCATTCTTCTAAGCTAATTAATAGCTATTAACCTATTTTAGCTTACCCTTAGCCAAATAAGTTAAACTTAATCATTTAATAAGCCAAAGTTGTTAAACTAACTCAATCTAATTCATTTTATCCTATTCAAGTTCATTTAGTCAAGTTGAACCTAGGTTTGTTAACTAAGTTCATTTTATAGCTAACTTCTAGATTTAATCTAATTATTTGTTAAATCTATAAATCTACTTAACCCATGTTTAATTACATGAATTAATTCACTTAACACATCAAATATCACTTATCTATCTCATTTTATCTCAAAAAGATCCATTTCCTAAGCAAAAATACATTTAACAAACAAAAACAAGTTTTTGACTTTGTTTTGAAAAGTGTTGCAGCTGGAAAGAATAAAAATTTAAGTATCGATACTTTTTGAATTTGTAAAAACTCAAAACATGAAAGTTGTAGATCTCTTTTTAATATTTCCAATGCAACTTGAATCACCTCAATCGGAGGTCGTATGAAAAAGTTATAACTAAATACAAACTGCTGCAAAACAGGGGAAGTCTGCACGACCGAGTGCATGGCCGTGCTCGAGGCCGTGCAGAGCATGAAAAAGTGACCCGAGACAAAGTTTTAAGCATTTTAAGGGCTGCACGGGCATGTGCATGGCCGTGCATAAGGTAGTGCACACTGAAACGAGGAAATTACGAAATCCTTTGTTCTTGAAATGCATTTTACACTTTCAAAGTTGTTTAAACTCATTCCAAAGTTCCCAAAGCTTGTTATATGATCAATATAACATTCAAACAACATAAACTTCACATTTACCACATCAAACATCTCAAACTTCATCAACCTCCATAACCACTATTCATCATCTTCTTCCTCCAACCAAACCCCAACTTCCATTAACCATTAAACCAACAAATACATAAATAAACAGCACTCTCAGCCCAATTCAACATCAATTCATCAATTAAATAAATAAAACAACAAAGATAACAAGGAAATAACAACTTATCATTTTAGAACACTTCTACACTTGAGCTTTCTTTACATTTCTAACTTGTTTTCCTTCATCTAGCTTCTCTCCTAGCTTTGATTATTCTTCTAGATAGCTTTAATCTTGATATTTGTAGAAGAAATTTGAAGAATAGAAGAGAAAAGAAGAAGAAAGGAGGAGGGAAAGGAAAGCATCGGTCCAAGAAGCTAAAAGGAAAGAAAAGGAAAAGTGAAGGAAGAGAGAGGCAGAGGATAGAGGGTTTAAAAGAAAAGGATAGGGACTAAATTAATATAAAGGATTATAGGTATAGTTTTAGAACTATTAGATCAAATATCTATAGTTTCAAGAGTATTTAAAAGTTTGTTTCGGAACCAATATGTTAGAAATTAAGAACTTGCAATAAGAACTTAATTTGAGAATTTATTTTAGATAAAAGATATTTAATTTGAGTTCGGGTTTAAGAACTGATATTTTTATTCAAGCAAATGAACTCAAATTTTGTAAAGATTAGGAATTAGTGTTTAGGCTAAGAATCAAGAGTTCAGGAGTCCTCTAAACATTTCAATGACTTGTTTAGAGAATTTAGATTTCAAATCTCAAAACCAACTTAATTATTAACTAATTAAATTAAGCCAACTTGTCTAATTAAATCCTATGATTCATTTGACTTATTTAATCTATCCAAACTCAATTTCTAATATATGTGAAGGTTTGGGGTATTTCATTCTTCCCACCTTACAAGAATTTCGTCCTCGAAATTCACTTAACTTTTGTTGATAGGAGACATATCATATTACTTTTAAACTTCTTTATTCAAAACTTTTCCTTATTTGAGATTTTTATTTCCCATTACGTTTTTGCTGCGCACTCTGATCATTTTCTTGAGTTTTGTTCTTATACTTCTTCATTTTGAATCATTTGAAAAACATATATAAATTTCAAATTCTAGTTGTATATGATTATTAGCAAAAGGATTTTGAAGTTCTATTGGATATTTTCATTATCTTTGATTTCGGAAAACATATTGGGATTTTGAATCATTTTTCCTTGATCACTTATATTTGAAAATTTTCTTTTCATTTTCATTTTCATTTTAAGAAACATTTTGATATTCAAATTACATTAGTTCCATTCTTTTCTTCAAAAACATTCATTTATATTTTGATTTCAATTTTTTTTTTTGAAAACTTTAATGTTTCTTTAACTTACTCAACTGTTATTCCATGCAACTTCAAAATATATAAAGCAATAGGAATTAGTTTAGCGTTTTCAACCCTCCACTGACTCGATTTTTATGAAGATTCAAACTCAAACAAAAACAACAAACGACTTGACCCAAGTGTGTCTCTCGCTTTGAGATAACACACAACGACACAACACAAAAGACATAATAAAACAACTAGACAATGAGGGTTATAAACTCGCTATTCCCTTCTCACTCGCATATATATGTCAATTTGCATATGAAACATATAGTATCCATATTCTTTTAATCATCAAAGATGTTATGTTTGGTATTCATCTTGATATGGTAGTAATCAAGACGTCTCATGTCATTTTGGTCGTAGATATATATGGAATCAATTTTATTTTGGATCGAGAATATGAAATCGATAATAAATAGTTATCTATTCAGTGTTTTAGGATTTCAAATCTTGGTTTCCATTTTGACATGATATCGACTTTTGGAGATTTCTGATACTTTTACCAGTAATACAATTAGGATATTTCTTCAATTGTCTCATTTTAATCTTTTGATTTTGGAAGAAACTTGTATTTGATTTAGATTTGATAGTCAATTTGAAATTTCGGTTTTGTTAGATCATTAGATTTTCGAAATATGTTGTCGTTAGTAGATTTGGGTAGATTGAAATTTACTTCCCAATCTAATTGTAATTTGGAATCATTCTTTCATTTTGAGTTTTCTTTTCCACTTGATTTTAATTTATATCTCTCATATATAAATTTGATATGTAAAGGTTGATTTGATATTTCAAACTTTCTTTTCTATTTAATTCTCTTCATTTGTCAACATATCAACAAATTTCACTTAAGAGAGGAAGCAAGGAAATTCCTATTATAGTCTATCAAATTTTATTAGAAACAAACACTTCAAAACATAACATACAAACACCTAATGTCTATCTCAAATTTTAAAGGATTTAAGGGGATAAATCCTAGTGTTTGTCTAAATCATTTGTGCTTTATTTACATTTAGTCAAATTTGAGTTAATTTCAATTTACAAGCAAGCATCAAACAAGCACTCACAATTATATCAAAATACATATTAAACATCCTGTATACATTACATCAAACACACATATACCTTATAGCATTCACAAATATACTATAAGATAAATCGATTTAAAAAAGAAACATTGTTATATATATATATATATATAAACAACACATAGAAATCATGCAATGTTCATTTAGGTTCATTTTCAAATATCAATAGAAAATAAATTTAAGCCAAGTTGATTAATTTAGTGTGTCAAATCAATTTTATTAACTACTATCTAATGATTTATCAAGCAACATGAAACAACAAACAAGCCAATTAAACAAACCGGATTCCCAAATTTTCCCGCACTCAACTCACCGATTCTAAACGAATCCTAATTCATTATGCAAAAAGCAATGTTCAAGATAAACATTGCTCTAATACCATTGTAAAGACCCGACATGCTCAATTCTCAAATTAAGCACACCAAGTCCCCAACCACGTATAACTCTTACGAATTATACGTAAGGTTGTCTTAAAAGAAGGTGTTTATGTTGAACATTGCTATCCGATTTTAGAATTCATGAAATCGTTTAGTTAGATTTCTAAATAACTGGATTTAGTAGCGGAAAAATAAACTTTAATAAAAACGTTTCTACATAAAAGCATTTGAAACTTCCACTATTACAAGTGGAAAAACTTTCACTTTGATAAATATTTAGAAAAGCTTATTTACAAAAGATGGGCACTAACAAGCCCTTAAATGAAAATACAATTTATAAATAAATCCAGTCTTTATAGAAATAAACAAAGAAGAAACAAAATATAAATATATCTCGGTCCTATTACATTTCACTCATCTCTCAAATCTTCAGAATCGCCCAAAACCCGGGTACAAACATGATCAATCAATCATCATCACCATCCATCATCATCAACATCAACATCAACATCAACATCAACAACAACAATACCTGTAAAAAGAATAACAACAACAATAATGAGCCGGAGGAGCCCAGTCAAGCAAACACTCACATACGGAGTGACACACGAGCTTAACTAAATGCAATGCACCATCAACAAGTTATTATCTTTTCTTTAAAATAAACAAATCAACATGGGAGTATTCAAACTGGACATCATGGATATTTGGGGGACCTGAGTAACTATCACGACGCTCAGGGGGTTGATATAAGCAGCTCGGATACTTATATCTCCTAGATAATTTTACAAAAAACACTTAAATTTACCATGCCCAATCTGAGCAGGGTGCGCTCCCCGAACCGGATACCAATTCCATCCCAGGCTCACCCAATCTGTGAGGGGGCGCCCCTAGGCACTCATGCCACCCTGGGCAGGGATTGGATTTAACGGTGTAAAACACAAATCACACACTCAATTAAGTTTTTCTTAATATATATAGTTTTCATAAATGCCTATCCTAACACAGAGACAAGCTAGTTACTGCGTACCTTGAATATGAAATCCAAATAGAGGCAGAAGCTATCTCAGAAAATATGTTAGATATCCATCACTGTTAAAGGAAAGAACTCATATAAGAAATTAAACTAACATCCACTTATATCAAATTCATACAAGAACTTATATCAATCAATCACTAATCTCTAACTCATTTTATTAAATCCTATTTGATCAGACACTAATGTGGAACCCACTATGGCTGCGAATACGCCCCGCCAAAATATGGACAGTTCTCATTTGTCTGTCAAAGAATTTCTTTTCTCTTTATTATAGTGTTTATTACAAAGCATTAAAAAAGAATTCATAAACCAAAAACATTCATTTTCCAAGTAAACACACATTTGAAACAACATATTCCCCCATATTATTCAAAGATCATCCTAACTCATTTTCTAAGCTAATTAATAGCTATTAACCTATTTTAGCTTAACCCTTGAGCCAAATAAGTTAAACTTAATCTTTATAAGCCAAAGTTGTTAAACTAACTCAATCTATTCATTTTAATCCTATTCAAGTTTCATTAGTCAAGTTGAACCTAGGTTTGTTAACTAAGTTCATTTTATAGCTAACTTCTGATTTAATCTAATTATTGTTAAATCTATAAATTACTTAACCATGTTTAATTACAGAATTATTCACTTAACATCAAATATCACTTATCTATCTCATTTTATCTCAAAAAGATCATTTCCTAAGTCAAAAAAATATTTAACAAACAAAACAAGTTTTTGACTTTGTTTTGAAAAGTGTTGCAGCTGGAAAGAATGAAAAAAATTTAGTATCGATACTTTTTGAATTTGTAAAAACTCAAAACATGAAAGTTGTAGATCTCTTTTTAATATTTCCAATGCAACTTAGAATCACCTCAATGGAGGGTATGAAAAAGTTATAACTAAAATACAAACTGCTGCAAAACAGGGGAAGTCTGCACGACCGAGTGCATGGCCGTGCTCGAGGCCGTGCAGAGCATGAAAAAGTGACCGAGACAAAGTTTTAAGCATTTTAAGGGCTGCACGGCATGTGCATGGCCGTGCATAAGGTAGTGCACACTGGAACGAGGAAATTACGAAATCCTTTGTTCTTGAAATGCATTTTACACTTTTCAAAGTTGTTTAAACTCATTCCAAAGTTCCCCAAAGCTTGTTATATGATCAATATAACATTCAAACAACATAAACTTCACATTCACCACATCAAACATCTCAAAACTTCATCAACCTCCATAACCACTATTCATCATCTTCTCTCCAACCAAACCCCAACTTCCATCAACCATTAAACCAACAAATATATAAATAAACAGCACTCTCAACCCAATTCAACATCAATTCATCAATTAAATAATAAAACAACAAAGAAACAAGGAAATAACAACTTATCATTTTAGAACACTTCTACACTTGAGCTTTCTTTACATTTCTAACTTGTTTCCTCATCTAGCTTCTCTCCTAGCTTTGATTATTCTTCTAGATAGCTTTAATCTTGAGATTTGTGGAAGAAATTTGAAGAAAAGAAGGAGAAAGGAGGAGGGAAAGGAAAGCATCGTTCCAAGAAGCTAAAAGGAAAGAAAGGGAAAAGTGAAGGAAGAGAGGCAGATGATAGAGGGTTTAAAAGAAAAGGATAGGAACTAAATTAATATAAAGGATTATAGGTATAGTTTTAGAACTATTAGATCAAATATCTATAGTTTCAAGAGTATTAAAAGTTTGTTCGGAACCAATATGTTAGAAATTAAGAACTTGCAATAAGAACTTAATTTGAGAATTTATTTAGATAAAGATATTTAATTTGAGTTCGGTTTAAGAACTGATATTTTTATTCAAGCAAATGAACTCAAATTTTGTAAAGATTTAGGAATTAGTGTATAGGCTAAGAATCAAGAGTTTAGAAGTCCTTTAAACATTCAATGACTTGTTTAGAGAATTTAGATTTCAAATCTCAAAACCAACTTAATTATTAACTAATTAAATTAAGCCAACTTGTCTAATTAAATCCTAATATTCATTTAACTTATTTAATCTATCCAAACTCAATTTCTAATATATGTGAAGGTTTGGGGTATTTCATTAGGGGCAATCAATCAATTTAGCAAACAATAATCAGTCATACAAGTAAGTAAACAAAATTGTTTAAACAAGTAGTTCGAAGTTACGATATTCTTAATTCTCATTTCACACATAAACATAAAATCACATATATACACATAATCCCGAATTCCCTAAATATATATCGATTTTATCTTTTCTTAGTATACTAATACTACTACTTTACAAGCACAAGCAAGGTAACGAAATTAGGAGGAATAACTCACTCGTTCATTTTGCGATCTTCTTAGTCGTAGTAATCCTGGGTAGGGTAATCTCGTATTTTTCGTCACCTACAAAAAAATACCCGGGATAAGTCTTCATGAAATTTCTATTCTTGAGATTCTAATCTTTTCTTAAAATTGTGGTAAAATCGTATAAGAGGAAATTCCAACTTAAAATGGCCATAACTTGTTCATTGTAACTCAGAATTTCGCATATAATATACCATTTTCTACCTATTCAAAAAGATCTATCCATTTCTAAGGTTATCTTTGTCATATAAGGTCATTTGGGTTCCGAAAAGATTGGGTACAGATTTAAAACGAATTTTTCTAAACTTTTGCAAATCCGTTTTCTAACTCAACTTTATTTTAAAGAAAACCTTTTGTAACAATATATATATATATATAAAATTATGAACATATATTTGATAAATACTTTGAGTATATAGATAAGCTCACTTTATATGCAAAATTTCTAATGGTAGTGTCAACAATTTATTTCATAAAACAATTCTTTTTAAAGTGTTAAAACTTATCTTGATAAATTCCTTTTCAAGTATTTGGAAGAAACTTTATATTTTCATATAAATGAGTATATTCTTATTTTATTTCCTTCATTCCTTTTTCCAAAACAAGTAAATTTTCCTTTAACCTTAGTCTTTCATAAATTTTACTTCTAGTGATAAAAGATCAATTTTATCAAAAAGTATATTTAGGTTGTTGAAAACCTTTTTATAATTTGTATTTAATATGGTTTTAGAAAATGAATCTTGTCTTCTTATATCTATTTTTAAAAATAAGTTTTGCTTTCTAAAACTTATTCTTTTATTTCTTTTGAAAAGAATAATCTTTATTAATAAAATCCATTATTGTTAATCTTACTTTATTTATATTCTTTTGAAAATGAGTTCCTTCTTTTTAGAAATTTGAAAATCATTACTTTTCCTAAGTGGGTTCATAACTTTATGAGCTGATTTTTATCTTAACTTTGAAAACTAGTTTGTTTTCTTAGTTTTATTATGAAGTTTAAAAGAGTTTAAATCTTAAGCTTTTAGTAAAAACTTTTAATATTAATAAATTATTTTACTAAAACTTAGGTTAACATAATATACAAAGAAAATATTTATTTCTTATGTTTCCTTGGTAATCTATCTTTGTTATTTAAGAAAACGTTGAGAAAACTATATTTTTATGTTGTTGATAACAACTCCATGATTTTTTGATAAATTACATAATCGAAAATCTAGTTTTGAGTTCCTTTAATAAAATGAAATTCTATTTTTAGATTAGTTGAGACATTAGCATTATGTAGATGCAAGTATCATGAGCATATAAAATAATAAGAAAATACTAGAAATAAATAATGAGCAAGAAAATAAAATATCAAGTATTGGGAACTTTAACTTCATCAAGGTATCCGGTCAAGTATTGGAGCCTTAGCTTCATCAAGGCATCCCAAGACTAAGAATGGACTAGTTTCGCAAATTAAAAATAAACAAAAGATTGTTTCGACTTGATATGGACAAGTCTAAGACTAGAAAGACTAGTCTTAATACAACATGAAATAAATAAATTGCATAACTTGAAAGTAAATAAATAACAAATGAGCTTATATACTCTAAATACATAATATACATAATACTATATATAAGTTAGATTAGAAGCAAATAATAACAATAATAATAACAACATAATAAAATAGGAAGCTTATGTACAAGAACAAAACATGAACATGTTTTTACTTTTACTACTAATATGAGTTTTAAAACAACACTATAGTCATGTTAAGTTACATTGACATGAGTGAATAATAGTTGGAAGAAATATTTACCTAAAGTATGTAAGTGGTATGAAGATAGTGGATGAAGGGATTATGTGAGTAGTATATGTGGTAGATAGTTTATGTATAAGGAATGATTTTTGTGAGAAGTTGGTTTAAGAGAGTTTTGGTAGAGAGAATTCTTGACGAGAAATTTGTGGAGAGATTTTACGAGAGTTTTGGTAATGAAATGAATTGTGTGAAAGAATGAAAAAGGAATGGGGTATTTATAGAATTTTTGGAGTGAATTTTAGATGTAATAAATAAGTTGAAAAAGAAAAATAATTAAAGAGGAGAGGGAGTGGCACGGTTTTGGTACATGTAGAGGAGGTGTGAGTTGATTTTTTAGTGAATTTTGTAAGAAAATAATTAATATGTAAGGTATGATTTGATAAAAATGTATTGGAAATAAAAAGTAAGAAAATAGGTATGTAAGTAGTAAGAAAGGTGTAAGAAAAAAGAGATAGTGAAATAATGAATAGTAGAAAAGTACTGTGAATAGTAGACTAGACAATTAAAGTATCAGTAGTAATAAAAATACGTGTAATAATGCGATATCTGTAATTTTTAGTTACCGAAAAATTTTAAAACTGATATTTTTGGAATCCTTATATTTTTACGAGTCTATTGGTATAGTCGAGCCTGGATTTTAAAAATCATCCGGTTCATTTCTCCTAACCCGATTCATATTAAACCCTAACCCATTTAACATGAATCCTCGACTAGGGGTTAAAAGAAATTTTAATTTTTGAAAACTTTTTAGAGTCGCCACCCGATATAAATCGGGAAAAAATGAAAGCCAGGATTAATGGGTCGGTTAATCCTAACTTAGCCACTAGTCTGCGAAAAGTTTGATTTAAAAATCAAATTTTTAAAAAAACCAGATATCTGAGTTCGGGGGCTAACCTATTAAAACCTAAGCGGTTACCACTTTAAATTTAAAATTTAGAATTTATCCTTTTCTATACTAAAAAAATTCAAACAAAACATTTATAAAACAAATATCTACAAGTTTAATCATGCATTTTTATTTTTATGTATTTTTTCTTAGGATTTAAATATCAACAAACATTTGTATTTTTCCTTTTTAAAAAAAAACTTATAATATGTACAAAATGATTATTTCAAACTATCAAAACAAAATATATTTTTTCTAATTTTATTGTCGCCCCGTAGGTGCCTACGTACTCGCTAATCGAGATCAGACAAAACGTAGTTCTTTTATAAAGAACTTAATTTGTTGATCAATTTTATATTTTTAAAATATTCTCACTTTAAGTTTATTAAATTTTGAATTTTTATGAAAACTAATTTTGATGATCCTATGATCTAATCAATTGAATTTTATTTCATAAAAAATATATTTTTCTAAGTCCAAAAATCATTTTTTTCTAAAAAAATTATGATAATTCATGGCTAATTTAATGCTACATGAAATCAATTTTGAAAACTTTGAGTATTATCTTTATAGCAAATTTATAAAGATAATTTTGATAAAAAACTTAATTAATATCATGATTTAAAAAAAAACAATTTTTATCTTTATTATTCAACAACAATTTTGGTTTAAAAAATCTATTAACAATTTATTATTTTTTCAAAATTCAATAATCATCACATATGTTCAGAACATATTCAAAATATATCATAACAAAATTAAAATACAAAAACAAAACATCTCATGCATCAAATATATATTTAAAGATCAATCTATATGCAAATACATATTCAAAAATATCAAAAATTACTAAAACATGTAAATTTATATTAAAAATAATTATTCTAATTTTTCTGGATTTTTCTGGATTTTTTACGAATTTTTATTAATTTTTTCTATTTTTTCTATTTTTCGAAATTAAATATATAATAAATAATAATAATAATACGGACTAACCTGGACCGTTGGATTTCTCGGATCAGATCTGGAGCGTCTGATCTGTGACTAAATCTGGACCGTCAGGATCTGACTCGATCTGGAGCGTTGATTTTGATCAAATCTGGACCGTCTGATCCTCTGATCAAATCTGAACCGTAGGATCCTCTGATCAAATCTGGACCACAGGATCTTCTGATCAAATCTGGACCACAGGATCTGCTGACTTTTGACCGACGACCGTTGACCGACTCCACCGGTTGGATTCGGATTTCGGGTCGGATTTCGGTACCCGTCGGGTGAAGAAGACGATCACGGTGGTTTTCGAGCGTTCCTCGGCCGTTCCTGGTGGTTTTCGAAGCTCCAACTTGTCGGCCCGACGTGGATTGGGGTGCTGCGCGTGGTGGTGGTGGTTCACTCCCAGAACCACCAGAAGTGGCGGTTCGTGTGGTGGCTCGGCGAGGGTTTAAAAAAAATCAAAAATTTGCAGAACTTCCAAATGCAAATTCGAGCAAATCTAAACACTATAATCAATCAAGAACACTTCCTAGATGATCCTAACACTCTTTAATTGGATCGAAATCCTCTCAATCACTTCGAATTTGCAAATTTTGCAATTCGAGCACTTTCTACTCTATTTTCAGATCTCGATCGTGTAGTGTATGTTTCGTGAAATTGAATTGTGCTTTCTGCTTGTGGGGTGATCCTATTTATAGATTTCGAAACAATTTGTCATTTCGAAGCTTCGTACTTGTTCAATTTTAATCACGAATCGTTATATTTTTTCAATAAAAACGATTCAAAATTGGGACTCGATTCGTGATTGTTGGTTCAAATTGATCACGAATATTATGTTTTACATCATGAACTCTTCGATTAAGTGTGTTTAATTTGATTAAAGAACAATTCGGCCAATTTTAAGATTTGAAAAATCATGTCCATTCGAATTTTTCCCAATTTTCATGCTTAATTAATGCTTTTGGAATGAAATAATGCACGAAATATGTACAGATGTGATGTATCCCATGCCTAGTTTGTGTCTGTACAATTAATTTCGAAAAAACACAAAGATTCGTTGCTCAAATGAGGTCTCAAAGTGGATGAACCGATGTGTCTTTTGGGAAAAAAAATGAACAAAAAAGAGGCAAAATCTGCCTTAGGCTAGATTCGAACTTGGGTCCCTTGCTTTGTGTCCATGGTCTGATCCGTTAGGCCGTTGGCCTGTGCCTTGGTCATATAGCTAACCCACTAATACTTAAGACTAATAAAATATATATTATATTAAGCTTAAATAATTATTTATTTTAATTTTTCTTACATATATTTTATTTATATTACTATTATTCATTTAATTATTTTATTATACATATTTTATTCCTCTATATTTTTATTTTTTCTATTTTCTCTTTTTTATTATACTATTATTTATTATTTTTATATTTTTATGAACTCAATCATGACATTAATTTAATCTAAACTTGAGCCTAATTTTTTAATTGGGCAAAAATTGGGTGTCTACAGCTGCCCCTCTTTGTGGTAAAGTTTGAACAAAACTTTTGCCACAAAGACAAAAGGATAGCCAATTTTTGCTTAATTTCTCCTGTCAAACAAAGAGATTTTTATCTTGTGCTAAACTATCTGTCGAGTTTAGACATTAAATTTGCTAGGTCAACTGTCGGGCCTAGGCTTTGGAAAAATGATAGGCCATCTGTCGGGCCTAGATTTAGAAAATGATAGGCCATCTGTCGGGCTAGATTTAGAAAATGATAGGCCATCTGTCGGGCCTAGACTTGGAAAATGATAGCCATCTGTCGGGCTAGATTTGGAAAATGATAGGCCATCTGTCGGGCCTAGACTAAAAAACTGATAGACCGTCTGTCGGGTCTAGATTATAGAAAACTGCTAGGTCATCTGTCGGACTATTTGGTCATTTGCCGGACCTATGGGCTTTGGTTTGGTCATTTGCCGGACCTATGGGCTTTGGTTTACTGGGATTTTTGAAACTCTAAAGATCTGGTTTCTTGATCCATTTGGGAATTCTTGATCTTCCGGGAAACTTGATCTTCTAGGATACTTGATCTTCTGATCCACTTGGGGACTTTTGATTTTCTTGGAAACTTAACTTCTGATCTTCTTGAGGAAACTGATCTTTTTGATTCTTTTGAGGAAACTTGATCTTTTTTGATTCACTTAGAAATTTGATCCTTTGATCCACTTTAGGAAAATTGATCTTTCGTCGGTAATGTGTTTAGTGTTTTTCCGTGTTCACTAACCGTGTTTAAAAACTAGTTACCTTGTGCAAAATAATCACCAGATAAATTGCATATATGCATTTTAAGGCCATATGAGATGCTCAAACTTTCTAACATTTTTAGTTTGGGTTTATTTAAGTGATAGGTTGAGATTTGATCTAGTTTGAGAATGAATGGGATGAGTTTGGTCTGATTTGAGAATTTATGGTTATTTGATGAATGGGATGAGATTTGGTCTGATTTGAGAATTTTTTGTTTTTGTGAA
>JAMXBD010004776.1:0-43058 GCA_024138025.1 Combretum micranthum
TGCTATAATATTACAGTTAGTTTGTTAGCATGTGGTCACGTGTGAGTCCCACTTATCTGCCTATTAGTACAGGGAATATAATTTTGCTATAATTGTCATAAATTATGTATTGTAGTGACCATAAAAAATTGTCGAGCCTGGATTTTTCCACTAATCTGGTTCATTTCTCCTAACCCGATTCACATTAAACCCGAACCCATTTAACATGAATCCTCGACTAGGGGTTAAAAGAAATTTTTATTTTTAAAAAACTTTTTAGAGTCGCCACCCGATATAAATCGGGAAAAAAAACAAAAGCTAGGATCAATGGGTTGGTTGATCCTAACTTAGCTACTAGTCTGCAAAAAAATTTTGTTTTAAAAAAAAAACAAACTTTTTAAAAACCAAATATCATGGATTCGGGGGCTAACCTATTAAAACCAAATGGTTTCCACTTTCGGAATTTTAAATTTATAATTTATCCTTTATATGCTCAAAAATTCAAATAAAAATATTTACAAATCACATTATTCAAATTTTTTTTTTATTTTTATGTGCTTTTATTCATTTTTATTGCTAAAAAATTTAACCAAAATGGTAAACAAAAAATATTTTTTCATTTTTTATTGTTTCCCCGGAGGTGCCTACGTACTCGCTAATCGAGATCAGACAAAACGTAGTTCTTTTAAAAAGAACTTAATTTGTTGATCAATTTTAATTTTTTGAACTCTTTTCACTTTAAATTCATTAAATTTTAAATTTTTATGAAAATCATTTTTTGATGATCCTATGATCTAATCAATTTATTTTTATTTTATGAAAACATATTTTTCTAAGTAAAAAAAAAAATCATTTATTTTTTTTAAAAAAATTTTGGTTTTGGAAAATCCAATTTTATCATTTTATTTATTTTATCATTATTATTATTATTATTTTTTTAATAACCATCACATAAATTCACAACATATTCAAAATATTTTACAATATATTAAAATTATTTTTCATGCATTAAATATGCATTTCTAAAGCAATTTATGTATAAATACCTATTAAAAATATTCAAAAATATCAAAAAAATAAATTTATATGAAAAATAATTATTTTGATTTTTCTGGATTTTTCTGAATTTTTCTGAATTTTTTATGAATTTTTACTATTTTTTGCTATTTTTTACTATTTTTAACTATTTTCTGAAATTAATTATATAATAAACTATTAATAAAATAATGCGAATTGACCTGGGCCGTTGGATGAAGCGGAGGAGATCTGGAGCGTCGGTCGTGCTGACTGATCCTGATCGTCTGATGGAATTGACCAAATCTGGGGCGTTGATCAAGATGATTAAATCTAGGCCGTCTGATTTGCTTGATTGAATCTGGGCCGCTGATCTGCTTGATCAATCTGGACCGCTGATCTGCTTGATGAAACCTGGGCCGTCTGATCTGCTTGATCAAATCTGGACCGTCTGATCTGGAGGATTGAATCTGGGCCGTCTGATTGGAGCTGACCGTTGACCAGGGGCGGGTTGGACTTCGGATTTTCGGGTCGGATCCGACCCGATCGGGCGAAGAAGACGATTACGCGGCCGTTCGAGCCTTCCTCGGCCGTCCCTGGTGGTTATTGGCCTCCACAAGCTTGTCGGCCTGACTCCTTTGGTGGTTGCGCGTCCGCTGGTAGTGGTGGTTCGCGCCCAGAACCACCATGGACGGCGGTTCGAAGTGGTGGTTGCTGGCGGTTCAAATTCGAAAATTTTAAAAAAATTTGCAGAATTCAATTCGAGCAAATTGATCAAATCTAAGCACACTTGATCACTTTAAACTTGTTCCTAAAGCTCCTCAAACACTCAAATTGGATAAAAAATGATTCGAAATTTTCGAATTTGAAATTTTCTTCATAAGAACCCTAATTTCGAAATTTTCGAATTCATTCATTCTAATTGTGTTTTCTTGAAATTGAGTTGTGCCTTTTGATCCTAGCACCCTCTATTTATAGGTTGCAAGTTCAATTTTACGTTTCGTACTGTTTCGAAAACTAATCGATTTTTGCCTCTTTATTTGCACGAATTTAATTCAATGATTCGTATTTAATTCGTTTTAAACCGATGAATTGATGATTTATCTTTCATATTCTCCATCAGATCATCCAATGTGGGTAGATTAATTGTCCAATTTCATCAATTCTCATTAATGGACAATTAAAGCTTCACAAATTGCATTTTTTTCAATTTTTTTAGCACGAATTTTGTGACTTTTGGGTTGTTTTTACACATGAATTGTGCACTAATCTTTCATATTCCATAACTACTTTGCAATGGCATCATCAATTTCAACAATTAATGATGTTTTGTCAGTTAAAAACTGATGCAAAGTAAGGCAAAAAGTCACTTTGAAAAAGATGAAAAGGCAAAAATAAGATGATAAAAAAGGCAAAAATTTGCCTTTGCTAGGGTTTGAACCTGGGTCCTTGAGTTTGGGTGTGTGTTTGGGTCAATGTATTTAACCAACAGGCCATTTGGCCTGTGCCTTGATCATTTAGCCAACTTCATCAATACTTAATTAAGGCTTTTGGAAAAATGAGTTTAATTAAACAAAAAAAGATTCTGTTTAATTAACTTTATAAATTTAAGCCTTAATTAATTGGGCAAAAATTGGGTGTCTACAGCTGCCCCTCTTTGTGGTAAAGTTTGAACAAAACTTTTGCCACAAAGACAAAAAGATAACCAATTTTTGCTTAGCTTCTCCTTCCAAATTTTATTTTCAACAAAGAGATTTTTATCTTGTGCTAAACCATCTGTCGAGTTTAGACTTTGAGATTCGCTAGGTCAACTGTCGGACCTAGACTTAGAGAACTGATAGACCATCTGTCGGGTCTAGATTTTGAAAAATGATAGGCCGTCTGTCGGGCCTAGACTGATAGACCGTCTGTCGGGTCTAAATTTAGAAAAATGATAGGCCATCTCGGGCCTAGACGGATAGACATCTGTCGGGTCTAGGTTTTGAGATTTGCTAGGTCAACTGTCGGACCTAGACTTAGAAAACTGATAGACCATCTGTCGGGTCTAGATTTTGATTTGCTAGGTCAACTGTCGACCTAGACTGATAGACCGTCTGTCGGGTCTAGATTTTGAAAAATGATAGGCCATCTATCGGGCCTAGATTGATAGACCATCTGTCGGGTCTAGATTTTGGAATACGATAGGCCATCTGTCGGGCCTAGGCTGATAGACCATCTGTCGGGTCTAGGTTTTGAGATTTGCTAGGTCAACTGTCGGACCTAGACTGATAGACCGTCTGTCGGGCCTAGAAGGATAGACCATCTGTCGGGTCTAGATTTTGGAATACGATAGGCCATCTGTCGGGCCTAGACTGATAGACCGTCTGTCGGGTCTAGGTTTAGAAAAAAGATAGGCCATCTGTCGGGCCTAGGCTGATAGACCGTCTGTCGGGTCTAGATTTTGAAGAATGATAGGCCATCTATCGGGCCTAGGCTGATAGACCGTCTGTCGGGTCTAGATTTAGAAAAATGATAGGCCATCTGTCGGGCCTAGACTAAGAAAACTGATAGACCATTTCGGGTCTAGATTTTGAAAAATGATAGGCCATCTGTCGGGCCTAGACTAAAAAAACTGATAGACCATCTGTCGGGTCTAGATTTTGAAAAATGATAGGCCATCTGTCGGGCCTAGACTAAAAAACCGATAGACCATCTGTCGGGTCTAGATTTAGAAAAATGATAGGCCATCTGTCGGGCCTATGGGCTTTAATTCTTGGTTTGAATTGGTGCTACTTGAACTGATTCTTGGCTGGACTGGTAACTATAATTTTTAAAGGCAGGATGACGCTCTTTTGAGCAAGTGACCCTAATTTTTTCAAACAATAGGACGATGCTCCTTTGAGCAAGTGATCCTAATGACGACTGATTTTTTTGAAATCTTATAATTCGAAAACTGTGCTAACTTGAAAACTTTTCTTGAGTCAAGACTTCTTCTTTTTCATTTTTGTTAAGGCAAATGCCTTTTTTCAAAACTTTTGAGTTTAAAACTCTTCTCTCTTTTTTTCTCAAAATTATATCTCTTTAAAATTTAAGATTCCTTTATTCTTTCTTGTTCTTTTCTTTTTGAAAAACAAACTTTTGAGAAAAACTTCTCTCTTTTTTTTTCACTTATTTCATCATTTTTCAATTTTGCTAACAAGCAAAGAATTTTATTGATTTCAAAATTGCTAATGAGCGACAACTTCTCCCTTACTTATTTTCTTTGAAGGTCAATCCTTGGTAGCCTTCTTTTCTCCTCTTGATTAAGGGGCAACAATCTCCAATTTGACTTTCTTGCCTTTGGGGCAAACTAATTCTCATTTTTTCTTGTCATTCGTGAACTTGGATTGATTATCTTATGCTTGAAATACTAAGTTAAAGAGGACTTCCTCCCACACTCTTTGGCTTATTTTCACACATGACTCGAATTCCAAAAATTACAGTCCGTTTTGTAAATGATACATTTTGGTTAATCTATCAGGACTTTTCTTGGGTAAAAAATTTGAGCTTTTGGTCATTGGCTTTAATCAAAAGGATATTTCATAAAGGCTTTTTATTTTTGAAAAAAATTTCAATACATCCCGGGTTTACAAGTCAAGAACCCTTAAGGAAAACTTGATAATGCACTTGTTCCTAGTTTCAAGGGTATTAATAAATCAACTCCTTTGATCCAAAGAGTCTCCAAAGGGTGGAATTTGTGGGTGGGACTTGATGAATTTTGAATTTTAATGATCTTGAGCTATGTATTTTCAAATCATTGATTTTTATCACCTTGTTTGCCTAATATCTTTTTCTTTTTTTCTTTTTTTTTTTCTCTCTTTTTTTTCTTCTTTTTCTTTCTCTTTTTTTTTTTTTTCTTTTTGCCTTTTGGGACGAATCAAGGTGATTTGTTTTTTATAGCTCAAAGTGTATGTGCTGTGTATGGTTTGAAATGAAGACTCTTTTTCCTTTCATAGGAAATGATTTATTTGTGTCAATTGACTACTCTTGAATTGATGCACTAGGTCAAGTGCATATAAGTTATTCCTTTTCTCCTTATTAATGACCCTAACCTCCAAATTGCCCCATTGTGGGGTGCCCCAATGCGGGGTGGTTCTTGACAGGGTTTATTTTTAAGAATTCCTTCTTTTTAGGCCCAACGGGTTAACAAGGGATATATTTTGGTTATTGAAATGAATGCCTGGTATCATCTTAACCTATGTATCAAGTGCAAAATAGACTTCTTTTAAGGAATGAGCTTTATAAATTTCCTCACAATCACTCAACTCTCAAGTGTTCAGTGGTTAGTGTTTGGTATTTGGTTGCCTCTTTTTTGTCAAAACATTTTCAAGCAATAAAATATCCATAGACAAACATCCATTCAAATTGCCCCAAATATCAATAGAAGATTTCATTATCATTACAAAGATAGGCATCAATGTCGATCTTCTTTCTTAAGCTACCTGCCCCTATTGGTGTTGACCGGCACATTCAACTTTTGCATATGATAGGCTACTTTATCAGATGGTAACAACAAACTCTCAATTTTGATGAAGTGACGCTTGGAAACCCTGTCGGAGTTGGGATAGGATCATTATCATCAATTGGCTTCATAGATTTCAGGAGCTCGGGTTGGATAAGCTTAGCATCGATCAAATCTTGGACTTTGTGCTTTAATCTCCAACAATTCTCTGTAGAGTGGCCCGTTTGACCCATGTGGTACTCACATTGGACATTAGGATCATATTTCCTCGGCTTGTACCCTTCTTTGGGATTTCAAATGTTATCAGATTCTGTTCTCTTAACCGGTTAAGAACTTGAATCATCGGAATCTCAAATTGTGTGAGACGCCTTTGCTGTGTCAAACAATCTGTTTCTTTTTGCCCCATGCTTTTGAATTCAAAGGCTTCTTTTCTTGCCTCATATTCTTTGGCTTGCAGCTTGATGATCCTTCTTGAGTCTCACAAGATGGCACCTTGTTAGCATCAAGGCCTAAATGTTGGAGTTTATCTAGCACGTGCTTCATAACCTGCTCTAGGGTTTCAATCCTTTCTGTCATTGCTGCAAGTCTTTGCTCTAGCTCTTCATACTCTTTTTGATCTTTCTCTTGTGAATTACCTCTTTGATTTGAGGTGTTGCTGACTTCTTGTGCATGGAGCATGTTAATTGTGGGTTCTTCATCATTAGCCACTAGCTCATCAACAAATTGCAATTGGACCATTTCTGAGTCAATCAAATCCTGAATTTTATTCTTTAATTCCCAACAAACATCAGTAGCATGCCCCTGTTGACCCATATGGTATTCACAATGTGCATTAGGGTCATATTTTCGTGGTTTATACCCTGGTACTGGCTCACTAGGGTATAATAAATGATCCTCTTTCAGCTTCTGGTAAATTTGAGATAGAGGACTGGGATTTGAGTGAATTTCCTCCTAGATTTCTGTGTAGGATTGTTGTAACTCACTACATTGGCTGTGTCCTCTTCTGCTTCTAGTTCTTCATTGCTTTGCAATTTACCAGAATTGAGGGCATTTTCAACTCTGCACCTGCCACTACTACTTTTGAGAAACTTGCTGATGCATGTCCCACAAGATGTGAAAAGAAAGGTTCATCCAGAGCATTGATGAAAGTGATTGTCAGATCCTTTTCAGGCATCGGGGTGGTGATTCTTGCAGCTAAAGCTCTCCATCGTTGGGCATACTCCTTGAATGTTTCTTCTGTCTTCTTTTTCATATTGTTCAGGTCCCAAACTGAGGGTACCATTTCGATGTTGAACTTATATTGGTTGAAAAATGCTCTGGCTAACTTATCCCAAGTATCAACTTCTTGGTGATCTAATTGGGCATACCAGGCTAAGGCTGGACCAGTAAGACTATCTTGAAAAGTTTGTACCATCAGTTTGTCAAATTTGGCATATTGCCCCATACGTCGTATGTACAGTCTTGTATGCATATTGGGACACCCGGTTCCATTGTATTTCTCAAATTCAGGTGCCTTAAATTTTCCAGGAAAGTCACCTTCCTCACACTGTGGTAGGCTTAAGATTGCAGATTGGTCAAAGCCATCAAATGTCTTCAATTTTTCAACCAATTTTTTCTCTATCTCCATAACTTGAGCTTCTAGTTCTTTCTTTAGCTCAGCTACATTAAACTCATTTTGTATGTCATCTGATCAATGAGTTGCCCCTCAATTCCTTTCCCTTTCTGTGCCCTAAGGATCCTTCAGATGTTGTAGGGGTCTGAGCAAGACTTTGTGTTAAAGTCTGCATTTGTTCAGCAATTCTAAACAGGTTTGTTCCATGGTGTTGGGTCTCTGTTCAGTAGTCTGATTGGGAGTGTTGTTGTTGTTAGCCATCTTAACTTAGTGTAAGGGATTAGCTGAACCTGCTCAAAAGCAATTTTAAAACTTATTATGTTCTTGCTAGCAAAATATCTCCTATTTATTTTTTCTTTTTTTATTATTTTTTTATTGTTTTTTTTTCATTTTTTATTTCTTTTTTTTAAAAGAAAGTTTGGAACATTTTTATTTACAACTTTTATTCTTTTTTTTTTTTTCAAGCTTATCAAAGAATTAATTGTTTGAAAGAATAATGGATATTCACAAAAAATTTACAAATGATTATTTAAAACCTAAAGTGGAAAAAGTATTTTAAAACAAAAACTATTTTTCTTGAATAATGGTAAAAAACAATGACTCTCTCAAAAAATTTCGAATAGGGGTAATATTTTACAAAAACGATAGACTTGATGACAACGAAGTGGAATACCTATGAAAAAGTAACTGCGGTTGGAAAGAACCTATATCTATAGGGGACAATATATACTCTATGGATATATACAAGTCTAACTTTGGTTAGAAAGAATCTATAACTATAGGTGAATAATATACATTCTATGGATATATACAAGTCCAACTTTGGTTGGAAAGACCCTATAACTATATATATATTCTATGGATATATACAAGTCTACTACACATTTTTTAAGAAAATATATACAAATGCAAGGATGCAAATGTGCACATATGCTAGCACACGGATGCAAATGGGGATAATGACCTTGAAAATTTGATGAAAAAATTTCTGGAGTTGATGAAAAATTATTTTTTTTGAAAACCCTTTTTTTTTTTAAAAAATAACTCCATTTTTAAAAAAATTTTGGTCACTATCCATATAAATGGAGATAAGGACCCTGAAAGTTCTGGTGAAAAAGTTTTGTTGGAATTGATGAAAGATCATTTTTTTGAAAATCTTCTTTTTTTAAAAAAAAAAATAACAAAATTAATTAAGACTCCATTTGAGAAAAAAAAAATTAGTCACTATCCATGCCAATGGGGATAATGACCAAAAAAACTTTACTTGAAGTGGTATTAATTTTTTTTTTAAATAAAGGTTTAAAAACCATCTCAATCTAAAATTTTATTTACTAAAAAAATGTTTGATTTTTGAAAAATTCCTTTTTTAGGAAAGAAACAACTCCACATTTTTTAAAAAAAAATTTGGTGGACTTTTTTGAAATTTTTTTATTTTTGAAAAAACATTTTTTGGAAGAAAATACAACTCCATTTTTTTGAAAAGTTTGGTCAAAATCCCATGTTGAAATGCATGATTTGGTAGGGTTCTATAGGTCCCCCGATTTAGTGGTACTAAACCGGAGTGGGAGGACATTTCTTGATCTAGAGGGTGGAAAGCCACAACCCCCGGACCTCACTTCGTCCTCCTCACTTAGGCTCTTAAGACGGCCTGGGTCCGACCGTATCTAGCATACATTTATGCTAATATGCAGATGCAGACGCAAATACTTAAATAAACAAACAAGCTTTTTGCCTTCTTTTTTTTTTTTTGTATACCTGCAAGGTTAATATATATTTACAAACAATTATTCAATATAATATACAAAGAATCATATATTCACAAAAATTGAGCAAGGATAAATTTAAAATTTAAAATTCCTAAGTGGCTAGCCCTCTCTTTTTTTAAAAAAAAATTTAGGCATCCCCAGTGGAGTCGCCAAGCTGTCGAGCCTGGATTTTTCCACTAATCTGGTTCATTTCTCCTAACCCGATTCACATTAAACCCGAACCCATTTAACATGAATCCTCGACTAGGGGTTAAAAGAAATTTTAATTTTAAAAAACTTTTTAGAGTCGCCACCGATATAAATCGGAAAAAAAACAAAAGCTAGGATCAATGGGTTGGTTGATCTAACTTAGCTACTAGTCTGCAAAAAAATTTGATTTAAAAAAAAAAAAAACTTTTTAAAAACCAGATATCATGGATTCGGGGCTAACCTATTAAAACCAAATGGTTACCACTTTTGGAATTTTAAATTTATAATTTATCCTTTATATGCTCAAAAATTCAAATAAAAATATTTACAAATCACATTATTCAATTTTTTTTTATTTTTATGTGCTTTTATTCATTTTTATTGCTAAAAAATTTAACCAAAATGGTAAACAAAAAATATTTTTTCTTTTTTATTGTCGCCCCGGACGTGCCTACGTACTCGCTAATCGAGATCAGACAAAACGTAGTTCTTTTAAAAAAGAACTTAATTTGTTGATCAATTTTAATTTTTTGAACTCTTTTCACTTTAAATTTATTAAATTTTAAATTTTTATGAAAATCATTTTTTGATGATCCTATGATCTAATCAATTTATTTTTATTTTATGAAAACATATTTTTCTAAGTAAAAAAAAATCATTTATTTTTTTAAAAAAAATTTGGTTTTGGAAAATCCAATTTTATCATTTTTATTTATTTTTATCATTATTATTATTTTTTTTGAATAATCATCACATAAATTCACAACATATTCAAATATTTTACAATATATTAAAATTATTTTTCATGCATTAAATACATTTCTAAAGCAATTTATGTATAAATACCTATTAAAAATATTCAAAAATATTCAAAAATATCAAAAAAATAAATTTATATGAAAAATAATTATTTTGATTTTTCTGGATTTTTCTGAATTTTTCTGAATTTTTCTAAATTTTTTAATGAATTTTTTACTATTTTCTCAAATTAATTATATAATAAACTATTAATAAAATAATGCGAATTGACCTGGGCCGTTGGATGAAGCGGAGGAGATCTGGAGCGTCGGTCGTGCTGACTGATCCTGATCGTCTGATGGAATTGACCAAATCTGGGGCGTTGATCAAGATGATTAAATCTGGGCCGCTGATCTGCTTGATCAAATCTGGACCGCTGATCTGCTTGATCAAATCTGGACCGCCTGATCTGCTTGATGAAACCTGGGCCGTCTGATTTGCTTGATCAAATCTGGACCGTCTAATCTGGATGATGGAATCTGGGCCGCTGATCTGCTTGATCAAATCTGGACCGTCTGATCGGAGCTGACCGTTGACCGTTGACCAGGGGCGGGTTGGACTTCGGATTTTCGGGTCAAATTTCGGTCGGATCCGACCCGATCGGATGAAGACGATTACGCGGCCGTTCGAGCCTTCCTCGGCTGTCCCTGGTGGTTGTTGGCCTCCACAAGCTTGTCGGCCCGACTCCTTTGGTGGTTGCGCGTCCGCTGGTGGTGGTGGTTCGCGCCCAGAACCACCGTGGACGCGGTTCGAAGTGGTGGTTGCTGGCGGTTCAAATTCGAAAATTTTAAAAAATTTGCAGAATTCAATTCGAACAAATTGATCAAATCTAAGCACACTTGATCACTTTAAACTTGTTCCTAAAGCTCCTCAAACACTCAAATTAGATGAAAAATGATTCGAAATTTTCAAATTTGAAATTTTCTTCATAAGAACCCTAATTTTCGAAATTTTCGAATTCATTCATTCTAATTGTGTTTTCTTGAAATTGAGTTGTGCCTTTTGATCCTAGGACCTCTATTTATAGGTTGCAAGTTCAATTTACGTTTCGTACTGTTTCGAAAACGAATCGATTTTTGCCTCTTCATTTGCACGAATTTAATTCAATGATTCGTATTTAATTCGTTTTAAACCGATGAATTGATGATTAATCTTTCACATTCTCCATCAGATCATCCAATGTGGGTAGATTAATTGTCCAATTTCATCAATTCTCATTAATGGACAATTGAAGCTTCACAAATTGCATTTTTTTTCAATTTTTTTAGCACGAATTTTGTGACTTTTGGGTTGTTTTTACACATGAATTGTGCACTAATCTTTCATATTCCATAACTACTTTGCAATGGCATCATCAATTTCAACAATTAATGATGTTTTGTCAGTTAAAAACTGTTGCAAAATAAGGCAAAAAGTCACTTTGAAAAAGATGAAAAGGCAAAAATAAGATGATAAAAAAGGCAAAAATTTGCATTTGCCAGGGTTTGAACCTGGGTCCTTGAGTTTGGGTGTGTGTTTGGGTCAATGTATTTGACCAACAGGCCATTTGGCCGGTGCCTTGATCATTTAGCCAACTTCATCAATACTTAATTAAGGCTTTTGGAAAAATGAGTTTAATTAAACAAAAATAAAGATTCTGTTTAATTAACTTTATAAATTTAAGCCTTAATTAATTGGGCAAAAATTGGGTGTCTACAAATATCAATCAAAAAAAGGAAAAAACATTGCATTCCCAAATCTCGTATTCGAGATCCGTTCGAATTCGAACAACATTAGAAATTGATATCCAATTTGAGTCTGCCACACTCCAGCATTGAACTAAATATAAGTAAAAATAAAGGAAAGTTTTTGCTCAGTAGAATCACATCAATTAAAAGGGTAATATCAAAATTACTCATTCACGAATGCCAAAAGTTGAGTTTTTTTTGTTCTAATGTGTAAAATAAATATAAAATCTAAATTTTGATTAGGAAATTACCTAAAAATTCCATGGACATAAAATAAATAAAAAAGATAAGTAAAACACCACAATTGGTATAAAAATGGAAACTACTACTAAAAAATTTATTTAAAAGATATTCTTAACAAAATTAAAAGATATTCAATATTGAGAATTTTAAATAAAGTCTCACACTCAAGTCTTTTCAGAAAAGCCAGAGAGTTTTTAAAGATTTTAGGGCAAAGGAACTAAGGAAAAGAGTAAAAAGTAACATTGGAGTTTTTCTTTCTTTTTTTTAATTGACTACAACTGAGAACATGGAGATGGATATGGAGATGGATATGGGGATGGATATGGATATGAATATGGACATGGCAATGGAGATAGAGATGAAGATGGATATGGATATGGAGATGGAAACGTATATGGAGATGGAGATGGAGATGGAGATGGAAACAAATATGGACGGAAACGGATCTGGAGATGGAAACGAATATGGATATGGACATGGAGATGGAAATGGATATGGATATGGACTTGGAGATGGAAATGGATATGGATATGGAGAGGGATATAGAGAGGGAGATGGAGATGGATATGGATGTGGAGATGGAATCGGATATGGATATGGAGAGGGATATGGAGAGGGATATGGAGATGGAGATGGAGATGGAATCGGATATGGAGAGGGATATGGAGATGGAATCGAATATGGAGATGGAATCGGATATGGAGAGGGATATGGAGATGGAGATGGAGATGGATATGGAGATGGAGATGGAGATGGAATCGGAAAAGGATATGGAGATGGAATCGGATATGGAGATGTAGACGAATATGGAGATGGAGATGGAGATGGAATCGGATATGGATATAGAGATGGAATCGGATATGGAGATGGAGATGGAGATGGAGATGGAGACGGAATCGGATATGGAGATGTAGACGGATATGGATATGGATATGGAGATGGAATCGGATTGGATATGGAGATGGAGATGGATATGGAGATTGAGATGGATATGGATATGGATATGAAGATGGAATGGATATGGATATGGAGATGTAGACGGATATGGATATGGATATGGAGATGGAAACATATATAGTAATGGATATATAAAGATGGATATAGACATAAGCCAATACCCTGGTTTGATCAAATGGAAGGGTAGACCTGACAGTGATGCTACAAGGATTACTTCTCCGACCTTTGTTGAGATTTCAAAATTAACCCTTGTGGGCAAGGTTTTCGAAAAAGGAGAAAATGAATTAGGCAAGCTAGGAGTATGTGGTGCATGTTCGAAGACACGAGGACAAAGGAGATGAGTTCAAGTTGAAGTTACAACTTCTCTCTTTGAGGATGTTAGTGGGCTTGGCCTATTTCAAATGCTGGACCTGGGCTGATAGCCTAACCAAATGTGTTAAGGCTTTAGGGCCATAAGTTGTTATTCAAATCAGCATATTCCTTACGTAAATAAATTCACTTGTTAGCAGTGGTCACTATGTAAGTGCTATAATATTACAGTTAGTTTGTTAGCATGTGGTCACTGTGTGAGTCCACTTATCTGCCTATTAGTACAGGGAATATAGTTTGCTATAATTGTCATTATAAATTATGTATTGTAGTGACCATAAAAAATATCAATAAAAAAAAGGAAAAAAAACATTGCATTCCCAAATCTCGTATTCGAGATACGTTCGAATTCGAAAACATTACAAATTGATATCCAATTTGTAGCCTGCCACACTCCAGCATTGAAATAAATATAAGTAAAATAAAGGAAAGTTTTTGCTCAGCAGAATCACATCAATTAAAAGGGTAATATCAAAATTATTCATTCACGAATGCCAAAAGTTGAGTGTTTTTTTTTTTTTTGTTCTAATGTGTAAAATAAATATAAAATCTAAGTTATGATTAGGAAGGAAATTACCTAAAAATTCCACGGACATAAAATAAATAAAAAAGATAAGTAAAACACCACAATTGGTATAAAAATGGAAACTACTAACAAAAAATTTATTTAAAGATATTCTTAACAAAATTAAAAGATATTCAATATTGAGAATTTTAAATAAAGTCTCACACTCAAGTCTTTTCTGAAAAGCCAGAGAGTTTTTTAAAGATTTTAGGGCAATGGAACTAAGGAAAAGAGTAAAAAATAACATTGGAGTTTTTTTTTTTTTGTTTTTTAATTGACTACAACTGAGAACATGGAGATGGATATGGAGATGGATACGGGGATGGATATGGATATGAATATGGACATGGCAATGGAGATAGAGATGAAGATGGATATGGATATGGAGATGGAAACGTATATGGAGATGGAGATGGAGATGGAGATGGAGATAGAAACGTATATAGAGATGGAGATGGAGATGGATATGGAAACAATATGGAAACAAATATGGACGGAAACGGATATGGAGATGGAAACGAATATGGAAATGGATATGGATATGGAGATGGAAAAGGATATGGATATGGAGAGGGATATGGAGAGGGATCTGGAGATGGAGATGGAGATGGATATGGATGTGGAGATGGAATCGGATATGGATATGGAGAGGGATATGGAGATGGAGATGGAGATGGAGATGGATATGGATATGGAGATGGAATCGGATATGGAGAGGGATATGGAGATGGAATCGGATATAGAGATGGAATCGGATATGGAGAGGGATATGGAGATGGAGATGGAGATGGAGATGGAATGGGATATGGATATGGAGATGTAGACGGATATGGAGATGGAGATGGAATCGGATATGGATATGGAGATGGAATCGGATATGGAGATGGAGATGGAGATGGAGATGGAGATGGATTTGGAGATGGAATCGGATATGGAGATGTAGACGGATATGGATATGGATATGGATATGGAATCGGATTGGATATGGAGATGGAGATGGATATGGATATGGATATGAAGATGGAATCGGATATGGATATGGAGATGGAATCGGATATGGAGATGTAGACGGATATCGATATGGATATGGAGATGGAAACATATATAGTTATGGATATGAAGATGGATATGGACATAAGCCGATACCCTGGTTTTGATCAAATGGAAGGGTAGACCTGACAGTGATGCTACATGGGAGTACTTCTCCAACCTTTTGTTGAGATTTCAAAATTAACCCTTGTGGGCAAGGGTTTTTGAAAAAGGAGAAAATGAATTAGGCAAGCTAGGAGTATGTGGTGCATGTTCGAAAGACACGGGGACAAAGGGGATGAGTTCCAAGTTGAAGTTACAAACTTCTCTCTTTGAGGATGTTAGTGGGCTTGGGCCTATTTCAAATGCTGGACCTGGAGCTGATAGCCTAACCAAATGTGTTAAGGCTTTAGGGCCATAAGTTGTTATTCAAATCAGCATATTCCTTACGTAAATAAATTCACTTGTTAGCATGTGGTCACTGTGTGAGTGCCACTTATCTGCCTATTAGTACAGGGAATGTAATTTTGCTATAATTGTCATTATAAATTATGTATTGTAGTGACCATAAAAAATATCAATCAAAAAAAGGAAAAAACATTGCATTCCCAAATCTCGTATTCGAGATTTGTTCGAATTCGAACAACATTACAAATTGATATCCAACTTGTAGCCTGCCACACACCAGCATTGAACTAAATATAAGTAAAAGTAAAGGAAAGTTTTTGCTTAGCAGAATCACATCAATTAAAAGGGTAATATCAAAATTATTCATTCACGAATGCCAAAAGTTGAGTGTTTTTTTTTTGTTCTAATGTGTAAAATAAATATAAAATCTAAATTTTGATTAGGAAGGAAATTACCTAAAAATTCCACGGACATAAAATAAATAAAAAAGATAAGTAAAACACCACAATTGGTATAAAAATGGAAACTACTACTAAAAAATTTATTTAAAAGATATTCTTAACAAAATTAAAAGATATTCAATATTGAGAATTTTAAATAAAGTCTCACACTCAAGTCTTTTCTGAAAAGCCAGAGAGTTTTTAAAGATTTTAGGGTAAAGGAACTAAGGAAAAGAGTAAAAAGTAACATTGGAGTTTTTCTTTTTTTTTTTTTAATTGACTACAACTGAGAACATGGAGATGGATATGGAGATGGATATGGATATGAATATGGACATGGCAATGGAGATAGAGATGAAGATGGATATGGATATGGATATGGAGATGGAAACGTATATGGAGATGGAGATGGAGATGGAGATGGAGATGGAGATGCAGATGGAGATGGAAACAAATATAGATGGAAACGGATATGGATATGGATATGGAGATGGAAATGGATATGGATATGGAGAGGGATATGGAGAGGGATATGGAGATGGAGATGGATATGGATGTGGAGATGGAATCGGATATGGATATGGAGAGGGATATGGAGATGGAGATGGAGATGGAGATGGATATGGATATGGATATGGAGATGGAATAGGATATGGAGAGGGATATGGAGATGGAATCGGATATGGATATGGAGATGGAGATGGAGATGGCGATGGAGATGGAGATGGATATGGAGATGGAGATGGAGATGGAATCGGATATGGATATGGAGATGGAGATGGAGATGGAGTTGGATATGGAGATGGAATCGGATATGGAGATGTAGACGGATATGGATATGGCTATGGAGATGGAATCGGATTGGATATGGAGATGGAGATGGATATGGAGATGGAGATGGAATCGGATATGGATATGGAGATGGAATCGGATATGGAGATGTAGACAGATATGGATATGGAGATGGAAACATATATTGTTATGGATATAAAGATGGATATGGACATAAGCCGATACCCTGGTTTTGATCAAATGGAAGGGTAGACCTGACAGTGATGCTATATGGGAGTACTTCTCCGACCTTTTGTTGAGATTTCAAAATTAACCCTTGTGGGCAAGGGTTTTCGAAAAAGGAGAAAATGTATTAGGCAAGCTAGGAGTATGTGGTGCATGTTCGGAAGACACGAGGACAAAGGAGATGAGTTCCAAGTTGAAGTTACAAACTTCTGTCTTGGAGGATGTTAGTGGGCTTGGGCCTATTTCAAATGCTGGACCTGGAGCTGATAGCCTAACCAAATGTGTTAAGGCTTTAGGGCCATAAGTTGTTATTCAAATCAGCATATTCCTTACGTAAATAAATTCACTTGTTAGCATGTGGTCACTATGTAAGTGCTATAATATTACAGTTAGTTTGTAGCATGTGGTCACTGTGTGAGTGCCACTTATCTGCCTATTAGTATAGGGAATAAAATTTTGCTATATTTGTCATTATAAATTATGTATTGTAGTGACCATAAAAAATATCAATCAAAAAAAGGAAAAAACATTGCATTCCCAAATCTCGTATTCGAGATCTGTTCGAATTCGAACAACATTACAAATTGATATCCAATTTGTAGCCTGCCACACTCCAGCATTGAACTAAATATAAGTAAAAATAAAGGAAAGTTTTTGCTCAGCAGAATCACATCAATTAAAAAGGTAATATCAAAATTATTCATTCACGAATGCCAAAAGTTGAGTTTTTTTTTTTTGTTCTAATGTGTAAAATAAATATAAAATCTAAATTTTGATTAGGAAGGAAATTATCTAAAAATTCCACGGACATAAAATAAATAAAAAAGATAAGTAAAACACCACAATTGGTATAAAAATGGAAACTACTACTAAAAAATTTATTTAAAAGATATTCTTGACAAAATTAAAAGATATTCAATATTGAGAATTTTAAATAAAGTCTCACACTCAAGTCTTTTCTGAAAAGCCAGAGAGTTTTGAAAGATTTTAGGGCAAAGGAACTAAGGAAAAGAGTAAAAAGTAACATTGGAGTTTTTCTTTTTTTTTTTTTTTTTAATTGACTACAACTGAGAACATGGAGATGGATATGGAGATGGATATGGGGACGGATATGGATATGAATATGGACATGGCAATGGAGATAGAGATGAAGATGGATATGGATATGGAGATGGAGATGGAGATAGAAACAAATATGGATGGAAATGGATATGGAGATGGAAACGAATATGGATATGGATATGGAGATGGAAATGGATATGGATATGGAGAGGGATATGGAGATGGAGATGGAGATAGATATGGATGTGGAGATGGAATCGGATATGGATATGGAGAGGGATATGGAGATGGAGATGGAGATGGAATCGGATATGGAGAGGGATATGGAGATGGAGATGGAGATGGAATCGGATATGGATATGGAGATGGAATCGGATATGGAGATGTAGATGGATATGGAGATGGAGATGGAGATGGAATCGGACATGGATATGGAGATGGAATCGGATATGGAGATGTAGATGGATATGGAGATGGAGATGGAGATGGAGATGGATATGGAGATGGAATCGGATATGGAGATGTAGACGGATATGGATATGGATATGGAGATGGAATCGGATTGGATATGGAGATGGAATCGGATATGGAGATGGAGATGGATATGGAGATGGAGATGGAGATGGATATGGATATGAAGATGGAATCGGATATAGAGATGTAGACGGATATGGATATGGATATGGATATGGAGATGGAAACATATATAGTTATGGATATGAAGATGGATATGGACATAAGCCGATACCCTGGTTTTGATCAAATGGAAGGGTGGACCTGACAGTGATGCTACATGGGAGTACTTCTCCGACCTATTGTTGAGATTTCAAAATTAACCCTTGTGGGCAAAGGTTTTCGAAAAAGGAGAAAATGAAGTAGGCAAGCTAGGAGTATGTGGTGCATGTTCGGAAGACACGAGGACAAAGGAGATGAGTTCCAAGTTGAAGTTACAAACTTCTGTCTTTGAGGATGTTAGTGGGCTTGGGCCTATTTCAAATGCTGGACCTGGAGCTGATAGCCTAACCAAATGTGTTAAGGCTTTAGGGCCATAAGTTGTTATTCAAATCAGCATATTCCTTACGTAAATAAATTCACTTGTTAGCATGTGGTCACTGTGTGAGTGCCACTTATCTGCCTATTAGTACAGGGAATATAATTTTGCTATAATTGTCATTATAAATTATGTATTGTAGTGACCATAAAAAATATCAATCAAAAAAAGGAAAAAACATTGCATTCCCAAATCTCGTATTCGAGATCTGTTCGAATTCAAACAACATTACAAATTGATATCCAATTTGTAGCCTGCCACACTCCAGCATTGAACCAAATATAAGCAAAAATAAAGGAAAGTTTTTGCTCAGCAGAATCACATCATTTAAAAGGGTAATATCAAAATTATTCATTCACGAATGCCAAAAGTTGAGTGTTTTTTTGTTCTAATGTGTAAAATAAATATAAAATCTAAATTTTGATTAGGAAGGAAATTACCTAAAAATTCCACGGACATAAAATAAATAAAAAAGATAAGTAAAACACCACAATTGGTATAAAAATTGAAACTACTGATAAAAAATTTATTTAAAAGATATTCTCAACAAAATTAAAAGATATTCAATATTGAGAATTTTAAATAAAGTCTCACACTCAAGTCTTTTTTGAAAAGCCAGAGAGTTTTTAAAGATTTTAGGGCAATGGAACTAAGGAAAAGAGTAAAAAATAATATTGGAGTTTTTCTTTTTGTTTTTTAATTGACTACAACTGAGAACATGGAGATGGATATGGAGATGGATATGGGGATGGATATGGATATGAATATGGACATGGCAATGGAGATAGAGATGAAGATGGATATGGATATGGAGATGGAAACGTATATGGAGATCGAGATGGAGATGGAAACGTATATGGAGATAGAGATGGAGATGGAGTTGGAAACGTATATGGAGATAGAGATGGAGATAGAGATGGAAACAAATATGGATGGAAACGAATATGGATATGGATATGCAAATGGAGATGAAATGGATATGGATATGGAGAGGGATATGGAGATTGAGATGGAGATGGAGATGGAGATGGATATGGATATGGAGATGGAATCGGATATGGAGTGGGATATGGAGATGGAGATGGAGATGGAGATGGAATCGGATATGGATATGGAGATGGAATCGGATATGGATATGGAGATGGAATCGGATATGGAGACGTAGACGGATATGGAGATGGATATGGAGATGGAGATGGAGATGGATATGGAGATGGAATCGGATATGGATATGGAGATGGAATCGGATATGGAGATGGAGATGGAGATGGAATGGAGATGGAGATGGAGATGGATATGGAAATGGAATCGGATATGGAGATGTAGACGGATTTGGATATGGAGATGGAATCGGATTGGATATGGTGATGGAATCGGATACGGAGATGGAGATGGATAAGGAGATGGAGATGGATATGGATATGGATATGAAGATGGAATCGGATGTGGATATGGAGATGGAATCGGATATGGAGATGTAGACGGATATGGATATGGAGATTGAAACATATATAGTTATGGATATAAAGATGGATATGGACATAAGTCGATACCCTGGTTTTGATCAAATGGAAGGGTAGACCTGACAGTGATGCTACATGGGAGTACTTCTCCGACCTTTTGTTGAGATTTCAAAATTAACCCTTGTGGGCAAGGGTTTTCGAAAAAGGAGAAAATGAAGTAGGCAAGCTAGGAGTATGTGGTGCATGTTCGGAAGACACGAGGACAAAGGAGATGAGTTCCAAGTTGAAGTTACAAACTTCTGTCTTTCAGGATGTTAGTGGGCTTGGGCCTATTTCAAATGCTGGACCTGGAGCTGATAGCCTAACCAAATGTGTTAAGGCTTTAGGGCCATAAGTTGTTATTTAAATCAGCATATTCCTTACGTAAATAAATTCACTTGTCGGCATGTGGTCACTATGTAAGTGCTATAATATTACAGTTAGTTTGTTAGCATGTGGTCACTGTGTGAGTGCCACTTATCTGCCTATTAGTACAGGGAATATAATTTTGCTATAATTGTCATTATAAATTATGTATTGTAGTGACCATAAAAAATATCAATCAAAAAAAGGAAAAAATATTGCATTCCCAAATCTCGTATTCGAGATCTGTTCGAATTCGAACAACATTACAAATTGATATCCAATTTGTAGCCTGCCACACTCCAGCATTGAACTAAATATAAGTAAAAATAAAGGAAAGTTTTTGCTCAGCAGAATCACATCAATTAAAAGGGTAATATCAAAATTATTCATTCACGAATGCCAAAAGTTGAGTGTTTTTTTTGTTCTAATGTGTAAAATAAATATAAAATCTAAATTTTGATTAGGAAGGAAATTATCTAAAAATTCCACGAACATAAAATAAATAAAAAAGATAAGTAAAACACCACAATTGGTATAAAAATGGAAACTACTACTAAAAAATTTATTTAAAAGATATTCTTAACAAAATTAAAAGATATTCAATATTGAGAATTTTAAATAAAGTCTCACACTCAAGTCTTTTCTGAAAAGCCAGAGAGTTTTTAAAGATTTTAGGGCAAAGGAACTAAGGAAAAGAGTAAAAAGTAACATTGGAGTTTTTTTTTTTTTTTTTTAATTGACTACAACTGAGAACATGGAGATGGATATGGAGATGGATATGGGGATGGATATGGATATGAATATGGACATGGCAATGGAGATAGAGATGAAGATGGATATGGATGTGGAGATGGAAACGTATATGGAGATGGAGATGGAGATGGAGATGGAGATGGAAACGTATATGGAGATGGAGATGGAGATGAAGATGGAAACAAATATGGATGGAAACGGATATGGAGATGGAAACGAATATGGATATGGATATGGAGATGGAAATGGATATGGATATGGAGAGGGATATCGAGATGGAGATGGAGATGGAGATGGATATGGATGTGGAGATGGAATCGGATATGGATATGGAGATGGATATGGATATGGAGATGGAATCGGATATGGAGAGGGATATGGAGATGGTATCGGATATGGAGAGGGATATGGAGATGAAGATGGAGATGGATATGGAGATGGAATCGGATATGGAGATGTCGACGGATATGGAGATGGATATGGAGATGGAGGTGGAGATGGAGATGGAGATGGAGATGGAATCGGATATGGATATGGAGATGGAGGTGGAGATGGATATGGAGATGGAATCGGATATGGAGATGTAGACGGATATGGATATGGATATGGAGATGGAATCGGATTGGATATGGAGATGGAGATGGATATGGAGATGAAGATGGAGATGGATATGGAGATGGAGATGGAATCGGATATGGAAATGGAGATGGAATCGGATATGGAGTTGTAGACGGATATGGATATGGATATGGATATGGAGATGGAAACATATATAGTTATGGATATAAAGATGGATATGGACATAAGCCGATACCCTGGTTTTGATCAAATGGAAGGGTAGACCTGACAGTGATGCTACATGGGAGTACTTCTCCGACCTTTTGTTGATATTTCAAAATTAACCCTTGTGGGCAAGGGTTTTCGAAAAAGGAGAAAATGTATTAGGCAAGCTAGGAGTATGTGGTGCATGTTCGGAAGACACGAGGACAAAGGAGATGAGTTCCAAGTTGAAGTTACAAACTTCTGTCTTTGAGGATGTTAGTGGGCTTCGGCCTATTTCAAATGCTGGACCTAGAGCTGATAGCCTAACCAAATGTGTTAAGGCTTTAGAGCCATAAGTTGTTATTCAAATCAGCATATTCCTTACGTAAATAAATTCACTTGTTAGCATGTGGTCACTGTGTGAGTGCCACTTATCTGCCTATTAGTACAGGGAATATAATTTTGCTATAATTGTCATTATAAATTATGTATTGTAGTGACCATAAAAAATATCAATCAAAAAAGGAAAAAACATTGCATTCCCAAATCTCGTATTCGAGATCTGTTCCAATTCAAACAACATTACAAATTGATATCCAATTTGTAGCCTGCCACACTCCAGCATTGAACTAAATATAAGTAAAAATAAAGGAAAGTTTTTGCTCAGCACAATCACATCAATTAAAAGGGTAATATCAAAATTATTCATTCACGAATGCCAAAAGTTGAGTGTTTTTTTTTTTTTTTGTTCTAATGTGTAAAATAAATATAAAATCTAAATTTTGATTAGGAAGGAATTTACCTAAAAATTCCACAGACATAAAATAAATAAAAAAGATAAGTAAAACACCACAATTGGTATAAAAATGGAAACTACTACTAAAAAATTTATTTAAAAGATATTCAATATTGAGAATTTTAAATAAAGTCTCACACTCAAGTCTTTTCTGAAAAGCCAAAGAGTTTTTAAAGATTTTAGGGCAATGGAACTATGGAAAAGAGTAAAAAGTAACATTGGAGTTTTTCTTTTTTTTTTTTTTTTAATTGACTACAACTGAGAACATGGAGATGGATATGGAGATGGATATGGGGATGGATATGGATATGAATATGGACATGGCAATGGAGATAAAGATGAAGATGGATATGGATATGGAGATGGAAACGTATATGGAGATGGAGATGGAGATGGAAACGTATATGGAGATGGAGATGGAGATGGATTTTTCCATTAATCTGGTTCATTTCTCCTAACCCGATTCGCATTAAACCCGAACCCATTTAACATGAATCCTCGACTAGGGGTTAAAAGAAATTTTAATTTTTAAAAAACTTTTTAGAGTCGCCACCCGATATAAATCGGGAAAAAAAATAAAAGCTAGGATCAATGGGTCGGTTGATCCTAACTTAGCTACTAGTCTGCAAAAAAATTTGATTTAAAAAAAAAACAAACTTTTTAAAAACCAGATATCATGGATTCGGGGGCTAACCTATTAAAACCAAATGGTTACCACTTTCGGAATTTTAAATTTATAATTTATCTTTTATATGCTCAAAAATTCAAATAAAAATATTTACAAATCACATTATTCAATTTTTTTTATTTTTATGTGCTTTTATTCATTTTTATTGCTAAAAAATTTAACCAAAATGGTAAACAAAAAATATTTTTCATTTTTTATTGTCACCCCGGAGGTACCTACGTACTCGCTAATCGAGATCAGACAAAACGTAGTTCTTTTAAAAAAGAACTTAATTTGTTGATCAATTTTAATTTTTTGAACTCTTTTCACTTTAAATTCATTAAATTTTAAATTTTTATGAAATCATTTTTTGATGATCCTATGATCTAATCAATTTATTTTTATTTTATGAAAGCATATTTTTCTAAGTAAAAAAAAAATCATTTATTTTTTTAAAAAAATTTTGGTTTTGGAAAATCCAATTTTATCATTTTTATTTATTTTTATCATTATTATTATTATTATTATTTTGAATAACCATCACATAAATTCACAACATATTCAAAATATTTTACAATATATTAAAATTATTTTTCATGCATTAAATATGCATTTCTAAAGCAATTTATGTATAAATACCTATTAAAAATATTCAAAAATATCAAAAAAATAAATTTATATGAAAAATAATTATTTTGATTTTTCTGGATTTTTTTGAATTTTTATTAATTTTTTACTATTTTTTGCTATTTTTTACTATTTTCTGAAATTAATTATATAATAAACTATTAATAAAATAATGCGAATTGACCTGGGCCGTTGGATGAAGCGAAGGAGATCTGGAGCGTCGGTCGTGCTGACTGATCCTGATCGTCTGATGGAATTGACCAAATATGGGGCGTTGATCAAGACGATTAAATTGGGCCGTCTGATTTGCTTGATTGAATCTGGGCCGCTGATCTGCTTGATCAAATCTGGACCGCTGATCTGCTTGATCAAATCTGGACCGCCTGATCTGCTTGATGAAACCTGGGCTGTCTGATCTGCTTGATCAAATCTGGACCGTCTGATCTGGATGATGGAATCTGGGCCGCTGATCCGCTTGATCAAATCTCGACCGTCTGATCTGGAGGATTGAATCTAGGCCGTCTGATCGGAGCTGACCGTTGACCGTTGACCAGGGGCGGGTTGGACTTCGGATTTTCGGGTCGAATCCGACCCGATCGGGCGAAGAAGACGATTACGCGGCCATTCGAGCCTTCCTCGGCCGTCCCTGGTGGTTGTTGGCCTCCACAAGCTTATCGGCCCGACTCCTTTGGTGGTTGCGCGTCCGCTGGTGGTGGTGGTTCGCGCCCAGAACCACCGTGGACGGCGGTTCGAAGTGGTGGTTGCCGGCGGTTAAAATTCGAAAATTTTAAAAAAATTTGCAGAATTCAATTCGAACAAATTGATCAAATCTAAGCACACTTGATCACTTTAAACTTGTTCTAAAGCTCCTCAAACACTCAAATTGGATAAAAAATGATTCGAAATTTTCAAATTTGAAATTTTCTTCATAAGAACCCTAATTTTCGAAATTTTCGAATTCATTCATTCTAATTGTGTTTTCTTGAAATTGAGTTGTGCCTTTTGATCCTAGGACCCTCTATTTATAGGTTGCAAGTTCAATTTTACGTTTCGTACTGTTTCGAAAACGAATCGATTTTTGCTCTTTATTTGCACGAATTTAATTCAATGATTCGTATTTAATTCGTTTTAAACGATGAATTGATGATTTATCTTTCATATTCTCCATCAGATCATCCAATGTGGGTAGATTGATTGTCCAATTTCATCAATTCTCATTAATGGACAATTGAAGCTTCACAAATTGCATTTTTTTTCAATTTTTTTAGCACGAATTTTGTGACTTTTGGGTTGTTTTTACACATGAATTGTGCACTAATCTTTCATATTCCATAACTACTTTGCAATGGCATCATCAATTTCAACAATTAATGATGTTTTGTCAATTAAAAACTGATGCAAAGTAAAGCAAAAAGTCACTTTGAAAAAGATGAAAAGGCAAAAATAAGATGATAAAAAGGCAAAAATTTGCCTTTGCTAGGGTTTGAACCTAGGTCCTTGAGTTTGGGTGTGTGTTTGGGTCAATGTATTTAACCAACAGGCCATTTGGCCTGTGCCTTGATCATTTAGCCAACTTCATCAATACTTAATTAAGGCTTTTGGAAAAATGAGTTTAATTAAACAAAAATAAAGATTCTGTTTAATTAACTTTATAAATTTAAGCCTTAATTACTTGGGCAAAAATTGGGTGTCTACAGCTGCCCCTCTTTGTGGTAAAGTTTGAACAAAACTTTTGCCACAAAGACAAAAAGATAACCAATTTTTGCTTAGCTTCTCTTCCAAATTTTATTTTCAACAAAGAGATTTTTATCTTGTGCTAAACCATCTGTCGAGTTTAGACTTTGAGATTCGCTAGGTCAACTGTCGGACCTAGACTTAGAGAACTGATAGACCATCTGTCGGGTCTAGATTTTGAAAAATGATAGGCCGTCTGTCGGGCCTAGACTGATAGACCGTCTGTCGGGTCTAAATTTAGAAAAATGATAGGCCATCTGTCGGGCCTAGACGGATAGACCATCTGTCGGGTCTAGGTTTTGAGATTTGCTAGGTCAACTGTCGGACCTAGACTTAGAAAACTGATAGACCATCTGTCGGGTCTAGATTTTGAAATTTGCTAGGTCAACTGTCGGACCTAGACTGATAGACCGTCTGTCGGGTCTAGATTTTGAAAAATGATAGGCCATCTATCGGGCCTAGATTGATAGACCATCTGTCGGGTCTAGAATTTGGAATACGATAGGCCATCTGTCGGGCCTAGGCTGATAGACCATCTGTCGGGTCTAGGTTTTGAGATTTGCTAGGTCAACTGTCGGACCTAGACTGATAGCCGTCTGTCGGGCCTAGAAGGATAGACCATCTGTCGGGTCTAGATTTTGGAATACGATAGGCCATCTGTCGGGCCTAGACTGATAGACCGTCTGTCGGGTCTAGGTTTAGAAAAAGATAGGCCATCTGTCGGGCCTAGGCTGATAGACCGTCTGTCGGGTCTAGATTTTGAAGAATGATAGGCCATCTATTGGGCCTAGGCTGATAGACCGTCTGTCGGGTCTAGATTTAGAAAAATGATAGGCCATCTGTCGGGCCTAGACTAAGAAAACTGATAGACCATCTGTCGGGTCTAGATTTTGAAAAATGATAGGCCATCTGTCGGGCCTAGACTAAAAAACCGATAGACCATCTGTCGAGTCTAGATTTAGAAAAATGATAGGCCATCTGTCGGGCCTATGGGCTTTAATTCTTGGTTTGAATTGGTGCTACTTGAACTGATTCTTGGCTGGACTGGTAACTATAATTTTTAAAGGCAGGATGACGCTCTTTTGAGCAAGTGACCCTAATTTTTTCAAACAATAGGACGATGCTCCTTTGAGCAAGTGATCCTAATGACGACTGATTTTTTTGAAATCTTATAATTCGAAAACTGTGCTAACTTGAAAACTTTTCTTGAGTCAAGACTTCTTCTTTTTCATTTTTGTTAAGGGCAAATGCCTTTTTTCAAAACTTTTGAGTTTAAAACTCTTCTCTCTTTTTTTCTCAAAATTATATCTCTTTAAAATTTTAAAGATTCCTTTATTCTTTCTTGTTCTTTTCCTTTTTGAAAACAAACTTTTGAGAAAAACTTCTCTCTTTTTTTTCACTTATTTCATCATTTTTCAATTTTGCTAACAAGCAAAGAATTTCATTGATTTCAAAATTGCTAATGAGCGACAACTTCTCCTTACTTATTTTCTTTGAAGGTCAATCCTTGGTAGCCTTCTTTTCTCCTCTTTGATTAAGGGGCAACAATCTCCAATTTGACTTTCTTGCCTTTGGGGCAAACTAATTCTCATTTTTTCTTGTCATTCGTATGAACTTGGATTGATTATCTTATGCTTGAAATACTAAGTTAAAGAGGACTTCCTCCCACACTCTTTGGCTTATTTTCACACATGACTCGAATTCAAAAATTACAGTCCGTTTTGTAAATGATACATTTTGGTTAATCTATCAGGACTTTTCTTGGGTAAAAAATTTGAGCTTTTGGTCATTGGCTTTAATCAAAAGGATATTTCATAAAGGCTTTTTATTTTTGAAAAAAATTTCAATACATCCCGGGTTTACAAGTCAAGAACCCTTAAGGAAAACTTGATAATGCACTTGTTCCTAGTTTCAAGGGTATTAATAAATCAACTCATTTGATCCAAAGAGTCTCCAAAGGGTGGAATTTGTGGGTGGGACTTGATGAATTTTGAATTTTAATGATCTTGAGCTATGTATTTTCAAATCATTGATTTTTATCACCTTGTTTGCCTAATATCTTTTTCTTTTTTTCTTTTTTTTTTTTGTTGATCTCTCCTTGATTTTTTCTTGTCTTTTTCTTCTTTTTTTTTTCTCTTTTTTTCCTTTTTTGGGACATGAATCCAAGGTGATTTTTTTTTTTTTTTTGGCTTATAGCTCAAAGTGTATGTGCTGTGTATGGTTTGAAATGAAGACTCTTTTTCCTTTCATAGGAAATGATTTATTTGTGTCAATTGACTACTCTTGAATTGATGCAACTAGGTCAAGTGCATATAAGTTATTCCTTTTCTCCTTATTAATGACCCTAACCTCCAAATTGCCCCATTGTGGGGTGCCCCAATGCGGGTGGTTCTTGACAGGGTTTATTTTTAAGAATTCCTTCTTTTTAGGCCCAACGAGGTTAACAAGGGATATATTTTGGTTATTGAAATGAATGCCTGGTATCATCTTAACCTATGTATCAAGTGCAAAATAGACTTCTTTTAAGGAATGAGCCTTATAAATTTCCTCACAATCACTCAACTCTCAAGTGTTCAGTGGTTAGTGTTTGGTATTTGGTTGCCTCTTTTTTGTCAAAACATTTTCAAGCAATAAAATATCCATAGACAAACATCCATTCAAATTGCCCCAAATATCAATAGAAGATTTCATTATTATTACAAAGATAGGCATCAATGTCGATCTTCTTTCTTAAGCTACCTGCCCCTATTGGTGTTGACCGGCACATTCAACTTTTGCATATGATAGGCTACTTTATCAGATGGTAACAACAAACTCTCAATTTTTGACGAAGTGACGCTTGGAAACCCTGTCGGAGTTGGGATAGAATCATTATCATCAATTGGCTTCATAGATTTCAGGAGCTCGGGTTGGATAAGCTTAGCATCGATCAAATCTTGGACTTTGTGCTTTAATCTCCAACAATTCTCTGTAGAGTGGCCCGTTTGACCCATGTGGTACTCACATTGTACATTAGGATCATATTTCCTCGGCTTGTACCCTTCTTTTGGGATTTCAAATGTTATCAGATTCTGTTCTCTTAACCGGTTAAGAACTTGAATCATCGGAATCTCAAATTGTGTGAGACGCCTTTGCTGTGTCAAACAATCCTGTTTCTTTTGCCATGCTTTTGAATTCAAAGGCTTCTTTTCTTGCCTCATATTCTTTGGCTTGCAGCTTGATGATCCTTCTTGAGTCTCAAGATGGCACCTTGTTAGCATCAAGGCCTAAATGTTGGAGTTTATCTAGCACGTGCTTCATAACCTGCTCTAGGGTTTCAATCCTTTCTGTCATTGCTGCAAGTCTTTGCTCTAGCTCTTCATACTCTTTTTGATCTTTCTCTTGTGAATTACCTCTTTGATTTGAGGTGTTGCTGACTTCTTGTGCATGGAGCATGTTAATTGTGGGTTCTTCATCATTAGCCACTAGCTCATCAACAAATTGCAATTGGACCATTTCTGAGTCAATCAAATCCTGAATTTTATTCTTTAATTCCCAACAAACATCAGTAGCATGCCCCTGTTGACCCATATGGTATTCACAATGTGCATTAGGGTCATATTTTCGTGGTTTATACCCTGGTACTGGCTCACTAGGGTATAATAAATGATCCTCTTTCAGCTTCTGGTAAATTTGAGATAGAGGGACTGGGATTTGAGTGAATTTCCTCCTAGATTTCTGTGTAGGATTGTTGTAACTCACTACATTGGCTGTGTCCTCTTCTGCTTCTAGTTCTTCATTGCTTTGCAATTTACCAGAATTGAGGGCATTTTCAACTCTGCACCCTGCCACTACTACTTTTGAAAAACTTGCTGATGCATGTCCCACAAGATGTGAAAAGAAAGGTTCATCCAGAGCATTGATGAAAGTGATTGTCAGATCCTTTTCAGGCATCGGGGTGGTGCTTCTTGCAGCTAAAGCTCTCCATCGTTGGGCATACTCCTTGAATGTTTCTTCTGTCTTCTTTTTCATATTGTTCAGGTCCCAAACTGAGGGTACCATTTCGATGTTGAACTTATATTGGTTGAAAAATGCTCTGGCTAACTTATCCCAAGTATCAACTTCTTGGTGATCTAATTGGGCATACCAGGCTAAGGCTGGACCAGTAAGACTATCTTGAAAAGTTTGTACCATCAGTTTGTCAAATTTGGCATATTGCCCCATACGTCGTATGTATAGTCTTGTATGCATATTGGGACAACCGGTTCCATTGTATTTCTCAAATTCAGGTGCCGTAAATTTTCCAGGAAAGTCACCTTCTCACACTGTGGTAGGCTTAAGATTGCAGATTGGTCAAAGCCATCAAATGTCTTCAATTTTTAACCAATTTTTTCTCTATCTCCATAACTTGAGCTTCTAGTTCTTTCTTTAGCTTAGCTACATTAAACTCATTTTGTATGTCATCCTGATCAATGAGTTGCCCCTCAATTCCTTTCCCTTTCTGTGCCCCTAAGGATCCTTCAGATGTTGTAGGGGTCTGAGCAAGACTTTGTGTTAAAGTCTGCATTTGTTCAGCAATTCTAAACATGGTTTGTTCCATGGTGTTGGGTCTCTGTTCAGTAGTCTGATTGGGAGTGTTGTTGTTGTTAGCCATCTTAACTTAGTGTGTAAGGGATTAGCTGAACCTGCTCAAAAGCAATTTTAAAACCTTATTATGTTATTGCTAGCAAAATATCTCCTATTTATTTTTTCTTTTTTTTATTATTTTTTTTTTGTTTTTTCATTTTTTATTTCTTTTTTTTAAAAGAAAGTTTGGAACATTTTTATTTACAACTTTTATTCTTTTTTTTTTTTTCAAGCTTATCAAAGAATTAATTGTTTGAAAGAATAATGGATATTCACAAAAAATTTACAAATGATTATTTAAAACCTAAAGTGGAAAAAGTATTTTAAAACAAAAAATATTTTTCTTGAATAATGGTAAAAAACAATGACTCTCTCAAAAATTTCGAATAGGGGCTAATATTTTACAAAAACGATAGACTTGATGACAACGAAGTGGAATACCTATGAAAAAAGTAACTGCGGTTGGAAAGAACCTATATCTATAGGCGGACAATATATACTCTATGGATATATACAAGTCTAACTTTGGTTAGAAAGAATCTATAACTATAGGTGAATAATATACATTCTATGGATATATACAAGTCCAACTTTGGTTGGAAAGACCCTATAACTATATTATATTCTATGGATATATACAAGTCTACTACACATTTTTTAAGAAAATATATACAAATGCAAGGATGCAAATGTGCACATATGCTAGCACACGGATGCAAATGGGGATAATGACCTTGAAAATTTGATGAAAAAATTTTGCTGGAGTTGATGAAAATTATTTTTTTTTGAAAACCCTTTTTTTTTAAAAAAAATAACTCCATTTTTTAAAAAAATTTTGGTCACTATCCATATAAATGGAGATAAGGACCCTGAAAGTTCTGGTGAAAAAGTTTTGTTGGAATTGATGAAAGATCATTTTTTTGAAAATCTTCTTTTTTAAAAAAAAACAAAATTAATTAAGACTCCATTTGAGAAAAAAAGAAATTAGTCACTATCCATGCCAATGGGGATAATGACAAAAAAAACTTTACTTGAAGTGGTATTAATTTTTTTTTTTAAATAAAGGTTTAAAAACCATCTCAATCTAAAATTTTATTTACTAAAAAAATGTTTGATTTTTGAAAAATTCCTTTTTTAGGAAAGAAACAACTCCACATTTTTTAAAAAAAAAATTTGGTGGACTTTTTTGAAATTTTTTTATTTTTGAAAAAACATTTTTTGGAAGAAAATACAACTCCATTTTTTTGAAAAGTTTGGTCAAAATCCCATGTTGAAATGCATGATTTGGTAGGGTTCTATAGGTCCCCCGATTTAGTGGTACTAAACCGGAGTGGGAGGACATTTCTTGATCTAGAGGGTGGAAAGCCACAGCCCCCGGACCTCACTTCGTCCTCCTCGCTTAGGCTCTTAAGACGGCCTGGGTCTGACCGTATCTAGCACACATTTATGCTAATATGCAGATGCAGACGCAAATACTTAAATAAACAAACAAGCTTTTTGCCTTCTTTTTTTTTTTACCTGCAAGGTTAATATATATTTACAGAACAATTATTCAATATAATATACAAAGAATCATATATTCACAAAAATTGAGCAAGGATAAATTTAAAATTTAAAATTCCTAAGTGGCTAGCCCTCTCTTTTTTTTAAAAAAAAATTTAGGCATCCCCAGTGGAGTCGCCAAGCTGTCGAGCATGGATTTTTCCACTAATCTGGTTCATTTCTCCTAACCCGATTCACATTAAACCCGAACCCATTTAACATGAATCCTCGACTAGGGGTTAAAAGAAATTTTAATTTTTAAAAAACTTTTTAGAGTCGCCACCCGATATAAATCGGGAAAAAAAACAAAAGCTAGGATCAATGGGTTGGTCGATCCTAACTTAGCTACTAGTCTGCAAAACAATTTGATTTAAAAAAAAAACAAACTTTTTAAAAACCAGATATCATAGATTCGGGGGCTAACCTATTAAAACCAAATGGTTACCACTTTCGGAATTTTAAATTTATAATTTATCCTTTATATGCTCAAAAATTCAAATAAAAATATTTACAAATCACATTATTCAATTTTTTTTTATTTTTATGTGCTTTTATTCATTTTTATTGCTAAAAAATTTAACCAAAATGGTAAACAAAAAATATTTTTTCATTTTTTATTGTCGCCCCGGAGGTGCCTACGTACTCGCTAATCGAGATCAGACAAAATGTAGTTCTTTTAAAAAAGAACTTAATTTGTTGATCAATTTTAATTTTTTGAACTCTTTTCACTTTAAATTTATTAAATTTTAAATTTTTATGAAAATCATTTTTTGATGATCCTATGATCTAATCAATTTATTTTTATTTTATGAAAACATATTTTTCTAAGTAAAAAAAAAATCATTTATTTTTTTTAAAAAAAATTTGGTTTTGGAAAATCCAATTTTATCATTTTTATTTATTTTTATCATTATTATTATTTTTTTTTGAATAATCATCACATAAATTCACACATTCAAAATATTTTACAATATATTAAAATTATTTTTCATGCATTAAATATGCATTTCTAAAGCAATTTATGTATAAATACCTATTAAAAATATTCAAAAATATCAAAAAAATAAATTTATATGAAAAATAATTATTTTGATTTTTCTGGATTTTTCTGAATTTTTCTGAATTTTTCTAAATTTTTATGAATTTTTTACTATTTTTTACTATTTTCTGAAATTAATTATATAATAAACTATTAATAAAATAATGCGAATTGACCTGGGCCGTTGGATTAAGCAGAGGAGATCTGGAGCGTCGGTCGTGCTGACTGATCCTGATCGTCTGATGGAATTGACCAAATCTGGGGCGTTGATCAAGATGATTAAATCTAGGCCGTCTGATTTGCTTGATTGAATCTGAGCCTCTGATCTGCTTGATCAAATCTGGACCGCTGATCTGCTTGATCAAATCTGGACCGCCTGATCTGCTTGATGAAACCTGGGCCGTCTGATTTCCTTTATCAAATCTGGACCGTCTGATCTGGATGATGGAATCTAGGCCGCTTGTAAGCCCCGGAAAATTTCAGTAAATAATTTCAAGATGAACTTCGAAAATAAACCCTAAAAATCACTCCAAATTAAAACCGAATTTTGATAAGTCCTAATTCACGAACGAATTCAGAAACTTCTTAATCTTGAGAAAATGAAAATCTTTAAACAATAAAATAAGAACTCAGTGGTCTTCAAATTCAAAACCACGACATACGAAAAATTCCATATTTAACTCCGACTTATACAAACGGGTAATAGAAAGCTCAAAACAAATTATTAAAAAGAAAATAACGATTGACTTTCGAAAATATAACTCAATTCAAGAATTCCGAAAACATTAAGAGATATTAAATACTTACAAAAATAAAAGTTAAAATAAATTTCTCAAATTAAATATGTTGTAAAACATAAATATCAATTTCCAAATTGGCAAAGGTCTAAACTGGAAATCGCCCGGAAACCCTAACCGGAATACAATAGTGTAAATCCGACAATCTAGCGCCCCTAACCCTAGAGGCCGAGATGTAGTTTAGATATGTAGAATAGCTCATAATAATATGAGTTTGTTTAAAAATATCAGATTGGTAAATTTTTGACCTATTTCGAACCCGTTCGGATACAGGCTTCGAAAAGCGTGTCCCGGGGCTCGAGATATCAAAAATATACCAATAGTACCGTTAGACTCGTAATTTCATAAGATTTTAAATATATCAGTTATATAATTTTTCGGGTTATAAAAGTTACAATTATAACCTTTTTGTCGTATTTCCATTATTACCGGTAATTGATTAGTCTTTTGCACTATTCATTTTTATTTTATTAAAAATTTTTATTATTCTTATAAAGTCTTATATTTTTAGATAAATATTTTATATGTTATAGAAAATTTGGTTTTTCTAAAATTTAGTTCGTTTCGGGTCTTTACGGGATCAGATTCTGTTTAAGACTCGGTACTAAAAATAAAATAAATTAATTTAATAATTGGAAAATATTTTAAAAATATTGTTATTCCCATAAAATTTTTCTAGAATTTTTCGAGTTATAAAAATATTAATTATGCCCATATTCGCGTATTTTGATCATACCAGTAACATATTTGTTAAAATACTAAAATAATTCAAATAATTATTTAATTTTAATTATGAAAAATCTGCTACAATTATTTGGAATAATTTTTCTAATTTTATTTTTTTTGTTTTATTTATTAAGAAAGTACTCTTACAACCCATCTTTTCAAGTACACCTTACACATATCACTTCCTTTTCACTTCAATCTTTTTACACTTCATTATATCTATTCATGGCAGATTTTTGACTCTTTGATGGCTGCCATTGTCCTTCATTTACTCCATTTTGACCAAATTAATTATTTTTCCACTCCTTCTTAAGAAAGTTACATTACACATTAATTATACAATTAATTTTGAGTCAAATTTCAAACAACACTCTCTCCTCTCTCTCTAATTCACGTGGAAGCTGTCCTCCCTCCCCAAAATCTGCCTTGTTTTATTTTTTTCTTTATTCACTCATTTAATACACTTAATTTCTCTCTCTCCTTCATTTACTCATTCCTTCCTTTTTCATCCTTTAGTCTTTCTCTCTCATTTTTCCTCTCTTTCTTCTTCATTTCCTCTTGTTCCTCCATGGAAAACAAGCTGCCCCCTTCTTCTTTCATGGCTTCCACACTTCATTTTTAAAGATTTCTAAGCCAATCTTCTTCCTAAAGCTCCATAGGTGAATAGGTAAAGTATAATGAAGGTTTCATGCATCAAATGAACTTCCATAAGCTTAAAAGCTTAGGATGATGATGCCAAAAATGAAATCTTTCTCTTCTCCACTTTATTACCTTGTATTATAATTATTTTCTTGTTTAAAGTTATTATATTTTGTAGATCTAACTTTTTATGGCTTTGATTTTTGCTTATGCCATAGATCTTGTTATTTAAGTTGTCATTTTTATTATTCCTTATGATTTATGCATAGATCTAGTATTCACATGTCTATCTTAGTGATTCATGCATGTAAAACTAGTTTAGAAAACTAGATCTAAAGTTTTGAGTTCATAGATGCATTAGATCTTTGTTTATGCTCATGAACAACTTGCTATAGCTTGATGATGGTAGGAAAGTTGTAGGAAGCCCAAGATCTATTTTGTTTTCAACAAAATCAATTTTGAAAATTCGGATGAAAATGGAACCTTATTTAGAAAAGTGGTTTTTCAACTTTAAAATGTATATTTTACATTTAAAATGAAGGGCTTAGGGTATAGATACCATAAATGAAAGATTTTGATAAGTGAAGTTTAGATCCATGATGTTTATAGCTTATTACCATGCATTTGTTTTATGTTTATGTTCATATTAAGTATAGATCTTAGTTATGAACTCAAACAAAATTGTGAAATTCGTATTTTGGCAAGACCCCCATTTAAAAACTACTTTCCAAGTGTCAAAATGTAATTTTTTCTTAAGAAATGAAAGGCTCATAAGATATGATATGTAAGGAATAGATTTCCATAAGCTTAGATAGATTTTATCAAAAGATATAACCAAAAAAAATTTTCTAAATTCGGATCCCAACCAAGACCAAATTTTAAAACCCATTTATCAACTCCAAAACTCATGTTTTATGTGAAAAATGAAGTATATATGTAATAGGTATCTTTAAGGAATGATTTTTACAAGTTAAAGTGAGTTTAGGCATGAGTAATGTGTAAAACAAGTAATGGAATTAAAATGGAAAATTTTGAGTTAGTAATCAAATTGTCAAATTCGTAATTTGAGATGATGCATATGTAATCACTTAGTATTTTAACTCAAATTGAAAGTTTTATGTGTTAAATGAAGTCCTTAGACAATAGATATAGTAAAGCTTCAAATTTTAATGCATTAAACAAGTTTTCTCATAAGAAATATGCAAGAAATGAAATTTTCTAAAATTCGGATTTTTGGTAAATCATATTGGAAAACATATTTGCAAAGTGTAAAATGCAAATTTTTGTGTAAGAATGAAGTCCTTAGTGGTAATATATAATTGAGCCCTAATTTTCTAAATATCAAATGATTTTTACTTAAAGGAATCACTCAAAAAACCAATTTTTACCAAATTCGGATTTTGGAATCAAATCCACTTGAAAACATGTTTACAAAGTGTAAAATGGAAATTTTTATGTAGAAATGAAGGTCATAAGTAGTATATATAATGAAGACTCAATTTTGACAAAAATAATTATATTTTCTTAAATAACAAATCCAAAACAAATGGAAATGATAAAAGTTAGAAAACTAGATTTTTCATAAGTAAGTTGTCATTATGGTCTTGCAAAATAAAAGTTATAAAATTTCCTTTTAGTAAAATCATCAAGATCATGCATACACTAAGCTCATCTCATGTCATTCATGTTAGGAAATCATTTATATTGCATGTATAGCTAATCTACAAGATAGGAACATTACAAATGTTTACAAACTATTTTTTTCGGAATCGGAAACCGTTATTGATCAGATCTGATCCCTCCGTTCTGAGACCAAAATGTTTTCAAATCTTGAAAATAATATTAGAAATAGATAGATCTTTCGAAGTAGATAGAAATCGATATATAATTTGCGAGATTCCGAGTTAAAATGACCAAGTTATGGCCGTTTTAAGTTGGAATTCCCGCTTAGGACGCGAATTACGAATTTGATAGTTCGTATGAAATTGTTTGGATTAGTTTGAGTTGAAATACTTATTAAAGTATTTCTTCCTTTTTAGGAGATCCCAAAATCGACGATTCCCTACCACCGGATTACTATTACTAGAAGACCGGTGATCCAATGGCCGAGTGAGTTTTCTCCTTGTTTTGTTACCTTGATTGTGATTGTAGTTAGTTGCATTAGAATTATAGGAACAAGATAAAAATCGATATGAATGGGGATGGGATATATGATGAGACTGTGATGAATGCGTGCCAAAGAATACTAAAGCATATCGAAATCCCGATTTGATTGGATAACTGCACCGTTCATATTATTTCTGTTATATGTATGATATTGAATGGTCACTCCAAAGAATGTATAAATGTTTTTGACCTAAGCAAAAATTAAAATTGGTCATGCATCGCATTGGACATATTACATTTGGTAGCATGCTACTCCTACGCAGGTCGATCGGTATGGTCCGTGGATGACTCGTTTGGATAACGAGCCCGGTGCCAGAGCTCATTCAGGGGTACTAAGGCGCATGTGGATGCATTCTTGGATGAGCCTAGCCGAGTCGAGTGCTAAGAGCCGAGGGCTTGGGGACTAGATGCGGTCGTGTAGACTCAATACCATTCCTAACCCAAGATACGGAGGGCGTAAATCCGTTCTGTGTGTGGGTTCCGGATACCCACGCATAATTGCTTGCTCACGTGTTTGTTCATGCATAGCATATGATTGACTGCTACTTGTTTGTTATGGTACGGAATTAAGGAATTCTCACTAAGCTAGTGTAGCTTATACCCCAATAGTTGTTTAAATGAACAGGTTATCTCAAGAATGCAAAGTGGGGACCGAGATGGTTGAAGCCGAGATTGGCTTCGGGATTCCGGCAAGAGATGAGAATGTTGAAGTTATCGGCTAGTTTTATGATTTGTCTTGTATTAGTTTTACGTAGTAGAATCTTTTGATGAGGTGCAATTGAAGTTTAATGATTTGTATTATGAAGTATAGTGATTTGTATCTGAAGTATAGTAAATTTGTATTTCCTTTACGTTGTTACTCAAGCTATATCAACGTAAAATGTATTACTCCGATGAGTCTCCTCCATGTGTTAGACGCCTTGTACATAGTATGGAAGCTTTCGCGTGACTGAGGTGGTCATTCTTAGGCTTTAATATTGTGTACGGCGGACTGCCACGTTTAGGGTACCCTTCGGGGCGTGACACCGCTGATCTGCTTGATCAAATCTGGACCGTCTGATCGGAGCTGACCGTTGACCGTTGACCAGGGGCGGGTTGGACTTCAGATTTTCGGGTCAAATTTCGGGTCGGATCCGACCCGATCGGGCGCGAAGAAGACTATTACGCGACCGTTTGAGCCTTCCTCGGCCGTCCCTGGTGGTTGTTGGCCTCCACAAGCTTATCGCCCGACTCCTTTGGTGGTTGCGCGTCCGCTGGTGGTGGTGGTTCGCGCCCAGAACCACCGTGGACGGCGGTTCGAAGTGGTGGTTGCCGGCGGTTCAAATTCGAAAATTTTAAAAAAATTTGCAGAATTCAATTCAAACAAATTGATCAAATCTAAGCACACTTGATCACTTTAAACTTGTTCCTAAAGCTCCTCAAACACTCAAATTGGATCAAAAATGATTCGAAATTTTCGAATTTGAAATTTTCTTCATAAGAACCCTAATTTTCGAAATTTTCGAATTCATTCATTCTAATTGTGTTTTCTTGAAATTGAGTTGTGCCTTTTGATCCTAGGACCCTCTATTTATAGGTTGCAAGTTCAATTTTACGTTTCGTACTGTTTCGAAAACGAATCGATTTTTGCCTCTTTATTTGCACGAATTTAATTCAATGATTCGTATTTAATTCGTTTTAAACCGATGAATTGATGATTTGTCTTTCATATTCTCCATCAGATCATCCAATGTGGGTAGATTAATTGTCCAATTTCATCAATTCTCATTAATGGACAATTGAAGCTTCACAAATTGCATTTTTTTTCAATTTTTTAGCACGAATTTTGTGACTTTTGGGTTGTTTTTACACATGAATTGTGCACTAATCTTTCATATTCCATAACTACTTTGCAATGGCATCATCAATTTCAACAATTAATGATGTTTTGTCAGTAAAAAACTGATGCAAAGTAAGGCAAAAAGTCACTTTGAAAAAGATGAAAAGGCAAAAATAAGATGATAAAAAAGGCAAAAATTTGCCTTTGCTAGGGTTTGAACCTGGGTCCTTGAGTTTGGGTGTGTGTTTGGGTCAATGTATTTGACCAACAGGCCATTTGGCCGGTGCCTTGATCATTTAGTCAACTTCATCAATACTTAATTAAGGCTTTTGGAAAAATGAGTTTAATTAAACAAAAATAAAGATTCTGTTTAATTAACTTTATAAATTTAAGCCTTAATTAATTGTGCAAAAATTGGGTGTCTACAAATATCAATCAAAAAAAGGAAAAAACATTGCATTCCCAAATCTCGTATTCGAGATCTGTTCGAATTCGAACAACATTACAAATTGATATCCAATTTGTAGCCTGCCACACTCCAGCATTGAACTAAATATAAGTAAAAATAAAGGAAAGTTTTTGCTCAGCAGAATCACATCAATTGAAAGGGTAATATCAAAATTATTCATTCACGAATGCCAAAAGTTGAGTTTTTTTTGTTCTAATGTGTAAAATAAATATAAAATCTAAATTTTGATTAGGAATTACCTAAAAATTCCAGGGACATAAAATAAATAAAAAAGATAAATAAAACACCACAATTGGTATAAAAATGGAAACTACTACTACAAAAAATTTATTTAAAAGATATTCTTAACAAAATTAAAAGATATTCAATATTGAGAATTTTAAATAAAGTCTCACACTCAAGTCTTTTCTGAAAAGCCAGAGAGTTTTTAAAGATTTTAGGGCAAAGGAACTAAGGAAAAGAGTAAAAAGTAACATTGGAGTTTTTCTTTCTTTTTTTTAATTGACTACAACTGAGAACATGGAGATGGATATGGAGATGGATATGGGGATGGATATGGATATGAATATGGACATGGCAATGGAGATAGAGATGAAGATGGATATGGATATAGAGATGGAAACGTATATGGAGATGGAGATGGAGATGGAGATGGAGATAGAAACGTATATGGAGATGGAGATGGAGATGGATATGGAAACAAATATGGATGGAAACGGATATGGAGATGGAAACGATATGGATATGGATATGGAGATGGAAATGGATATGGATATGGATATGAGGGATATGGAGAGGGATATGGAGATGGAGATGGAGATGGATATAGATGTGGTGATGGAATCGGATATGGATATGGAGAGGGATATGGAGAGGGATATGGAGATGGAGATGGAGATGGAGATGGAGATGGATATGGATGTGGAGATGGAATCGGATATGGAGAGGGATCTGGAGATGGAATCGGATTTGGAGAGGGATATGGAGATGGAGGTGGAGATGGATATGGAGATGGAGATGGAGATGGAATCGGATATGGATATGGAGATGTAGACGGATATGGAGATGGAGATGGAGATGGAGATGGAGATGGAGATGAGATGGAGATGGAGATGGAATCGGATATGGATATGGAGATGGAATCGGATATGGAGATGGAGATGGAGATGGAGATGGAATCGGATATGGGGATGTAGACGGATATGGATATGGATATGGAGATGGAATCGGATTGGATATGGAGATGGAGATGGATATGGAGATGAGACGGATATGGATATGGATATGAAGATGGAATCGGATATGGAAATGGAGATGGAATCGGATATAGAGATGTAGACGGATATGGATATGGATATGGAGATGGAAACATATATAGTTATGGATATAAAGATGGATATGGACATAAGCCGATACCCTGGTTTTGATCAAATGGAAGGGTAGACCTGACAGTGATGCTACAAGGGATTACTTCTCCGACCTTTTGTTGAGATTTCAAAATTAACCCTTGTGGGCAAGGGTTTTCGAAAAAGGAGAAAATGAATTAGGCAAGCTAGGAGTATGTGGTGCATGTTCGGAAGACACGAGGACAAAGGAGATGAGTTCCAAGTTGAAGTTACAAACTTCTGTCTTTGAGGATGTTAGTGGGCTTGGGCCTATTTCAAATGCGGGACCTGGAGCTGATAGCCTAACCAAATGTGTTAAGGCTTTAGGGCCATAAGTTGTTATTCAAATCAGCATATTCCTTACGTAAATAAATTCACTTGTTAGCATGTGGTCACTATGTAAGTGCTATAATATTACAGTTAGTTTGTTAGCTTGTGGTTACTGTGTGAGTGCCACTTATCTGCCTATAGTACAGGGAATATAATTTTCCTATAATTGTCATTGTAAAATTATGTATTGTAGTGACCATAAAAAATATCAATCAAAAAAAGGAAAAAACATTGCATTCCAAATCTCGTATTCGAGATCCGTTCGAATTCGAACAACATTACAAATTGATATCCAATTTGTAGCCTGCCACACTCCAGCATTGAGCTAAATATAAGTAAAAATAAAGGAAAGTTTTTGCTCAGCAGAATCACATCAATTAAAAGGGTAATATCAAAATTATTCATTCACGAATGCCAAAAGTTGAGTGTTTTTTTGTTAAATGTGTAAAATAAATATAAAATCTAAATTTTGATTAGGAAGGAAATTACCTAAAAATTCCACGGACATAAAATAAATAAAAAAGATAAGTAAAACACCACAATTGGTATAAAAATGGAAACTACTAATAAAAAATTTATTTAAAAGATATTCTTAACAAAATTAAAAGATATTCAATATCGGGAATTTTAAATAAAGTCTCACACTCAAGTCTTTTCTGAAAAGCCAGAGAGTTTTTAAAGATTTTAGGGCAATGGAACTAAGGAAAAGAGTAAAAAATAACATTGGAGTTTTTCTTTTTGTTTTTTAATTGACTACAACTGAGAACATGGAGATGGATATGGAGATGGATATGGGGATGGATATGGATATGAATATGGACATGGCAATGGAGATAGAGATGAAGATGGATATGGATATAGAGATGGAAACGTATATGGAGATGGAGATGGAGATGGAGATAGAAACGTATATGGAGATGGAGATGGAGATGGATATGGAAACAAATATGGATGGAAACGGATATGGAGATGGAAACGAATATGGATATGGATATGGAGATGGAAATGGATATGGATATGGAGAGGGATATGGAGAGGGATATGGAGATGGAGATGGAGATGGAGATGGATGTGGAGATGGAATCGGATATGGATATGGAGAGGGATATGGAGATGGAGATGGAGATGGAGATGGATATGCATATAGAGATGCAATCGGATATGGAGAGGGATATGGAGATGGAATCCGATATAGAGATGGAATGGATATGGAGAGGGATATGGAGATGGAGATGGAGATGGAGATGATATGGAGATGGAGATGGAGATGGAATCGGATATGGATATGGAGATGTAGACAGATATGGAGATGGAGATGGAGATGGAATCGGATATGGATATGGAGATGGAATCGGATATGGAGATGGAGATGGATATGGAGATGGAATCGGATATGGAGATGTAGACGGATATGGATATGCATATGGATATGGATATGGAGATGGAATCGGATTGGATATGGAGATGGAGATGGATATGGATATGGATATGAAGATGGAATCGGATATGGATATGGAGATGGAATCGGATATGGAGATGTAGACGGATATGGATATGGATATGGATATGGATATGGAGATGGAAACATATATAGTTATGGATATGAAGATGGATATGGAGATAAGCCG
>JAMXBD010004777.1:0-42935 GCA_024138025.1 Combretum micranthum
CCCCCCCCCCCCCCCCCCCCCCCCCCCCCCCCCCCCCCCCCCCCCCCCCCCCCCCCCCCCCCCCCCCCCCCCCCCCCCCCCCCCCCCCCCCCCCCCCCTTTTTTCCCTTCCCATTAATATTTTACTCCATTTTATACAACTAAACCCTAATACATTTGATATATATACTTATTTTCTCTCTCTCTCTCTTCATTTCTTTCTTTTCAAATTGGAAAAAAAGATCAAACCTCTCTTCCTCCCTCTCATTGCCGAGGCACTCCCCTCCCCATTCCCTCTCATTTCCAACTTTGTTCTTCTCTTTTTCACTTCAAGACTCCATTGGTATGTGTATGTAAGCCTTGTTTCTTCCTATTCTTGTAATGGCAAAGATATCTTGTGTATTTCCTCATCAAAACCCTATGATGCTCATGCTAGGGACATGGAAATGCATGAACAAGGATGTCAAGCCATCACAAGACATGGATCTAGTGTTTAGATGCATTTTGTTAAGATTTCATTGTTCATGCATATAAAGTAGTGACCTTGTATTTATATTGATGTTCATGCCATGAGATTCATGTTATATACTCATATGTAGTAGATCTAAGGTTTAGACATCACCACTTTATGTACATGCATGATCATAGGTTCATTTTTGTTTATGTGCTTGTGATCATAAAAATGAGTCTTGTTCATGTATAGATGTTAGATAGTATATCTCCACATATAGATGGCAAGAACATTGAAAAGGAAGGACTTTGTTAGATATGGAAAAGTAAAATTCGGATGAAATGGAAACCCTACCCTAAGACCCCCAAAATCAATTTTAAACTTATATTTCATAAGAAAAATGAAGGGTATGTGTAATAGACATGTTGAAGGAATTATTTTCATGAGTTTAGATGAGTTAGGCATAATAAAAATAAGAAAACAAGAGGTGAAGTTAGAATGAAAAGTGTTGACTTTAATTGTGTAGTCAAATTCGTAACTTTGTGTAATGCCTAATAAACACTTAGTATTTAAGTCTAAATGAATGTTTTATAAGCTAAATGAAGTCCTTAGATAATGTATACATTGAAGCCCCAATTTTTAATGCATTAGACTAGATTTCCCTTAAGAAAAATGTAAGAAAAGAAAATTTGGAAAATTCGGATTTTTTACAATAGCTTATTGAAAACATGTTTACCAAATGAAAAATGTGAATTTTTGTGCATGAATGGAGGCCATGACTATTATAGACTTTGAGAACCTAATTTTTAGTTAAATAATAAGTAGATTACAAGATTAAAAAACCAAAGAAACCCTAAGGAGTATAATGTGGGAAAATAACTTCTTAGAATTAGCCTTTATGAAACTTTCCCCAACACTTAGGAGTTCCTAAAAGTTTATTACTACAAAAATCATCATGACCATGCACAGTTGAGTTCATTACATGGCATACACATTAGTAGTTCATTCCCATATCATTCATGCATGAATCATCATTTAGGAATATTTTAAAAGCAAAGCAATTTTCGAGATTGGGTCAATTGCGGGACAGAACTGATCCACTGTTCCGTGACCCTATTATTTTCAAAACTTGGATTTAATACTTGAATTAGATAGATCTTTCGAAGTAGATGAAGATCGATATAAAGTTTGCGAAATTCCGAGTTAAAATGACCAAGTTATGGCCGTTTTAAGTCGGAACTTCCAAATATAGCGAGAAATCCGAATTCAACTAGTCTAGATGTATAGTTTGATTTAATTACATAGTGAGATCTCATAGGGATTATTCTTGTTTGGTAGGTGATTCGAGCAGGACGACACTCTACCTCCCGATTATTATTATTAAGAGTTTGGTGTCCATGGCCGAGTGAGTTTACTTCCACTCTCAATTAATGCTTGTGAATGTAATGTAGTGGCACTAGTGATGTAGGCAAAGATAAAAGGAATTGTACAAGCATGATGGGGTATGTGGGAATTATTATGTTGTTGATTGTTGATATGTGAAATGGAGCTTAAGGTATATCGAAACCGGGTGTTAAGATATTGACTGTTTTACTAGAATTTATGATGAATGTCTGCGAATACTTGTTGGTCACTTAAAAGAATTGAATTAATAACTATTCGACTCCGACTATAAACTGAGTTCATTCATGTCACAATGGGGTTGGAGCATTTGCATTGGTTGGTTTTTCGTGACCCATAAAACGAATGTGAGTTAATCGTGATCCATAAACGAATGTGAGGTTAATCGTGATCCATAAAACGAGCTTTTAATCAGTTGACCGTGAGCTTAAACGGCGTCGTACCGCAGGATTCGTTAATCTGCTAACCCGGGATGGAGGGCGCAAGTCATCCACATATGATTTCCGGTTGGTCATATGTTTGTTGATCACATTTGTATGGTGCATACACTTGCTTGAAATCACTTGCTTGAACTGATTGTTTAATTGTGTTATGGAAGTATTACTCACTAAGCTAGTTAGCTTACGCCCCTATGTTTCTATCTTTTGCAGCATGAGTTTATATGGCTTAGGCCAAGCAAGCCACAGCGCAGGTACCGGAGATAGGAGTTTCCTATAGAAGTTTGATTCATCTCTTTTGTATAGACTTCCATTGGAAACTAAGGACTCTGGATGACTGTAATAGACTGTTATTCTTTGCGGGGAATGCCCCTTAGATTTTGTAAACTTAAGCATTATGCGTTTTGATTTATTATCTATGGCTAATGCATGCCTCATTAAACTGTTTAACTCCATTTGTTGAAGTATTCTATTGTCGTAAGGAACGCTTTACATCTACTTAAGACTTCCGAAGGCCCCGGGTAGGGAACTCGAGAGTCTTACTTAGTATGTGGCGGCTGTTACGTTTAGGATACCCTACGGGGCGTGACAGTTTAAGTTGGTATCAGAGCCCTAGGTTATAGAAACAAGACAATAGAATTAAATAAACCGGACCTAGAAATCTAATTACTAGGTTAAATGGAGTTAAAAATGTTTTCTTGCTGAGTCTAATTAGTAGTATTGTTTGATGTAGGTCTCTCTGGGTGAGACTAGGGAAAGGGCAAGGAATTTTACAAAGAGAAACGATGATGAAACGATGGTAGAATATAGACTGAGGCTAAGGGAATTGTGTGAGGATTTGCCCTGCCCGACATCCCGGACCCTAGGGGAAATGTACAGGTTATGGAAGGATGGGCTGAGATATACCAGATGGGCTTCAGTAGTGGATCAATTGAGTTATGATCCTATGAGAAGAAGGAGCTGGACAAAGTTAGAGACGATCTATACTTTAGAGAGGTCATGGTTGATTACGGCATGAACCATGCCGAGAGAAGCCACATTTATCTTAAAGGGTGGAGGAAACCGAACCCCTCCAGATTTTAGGGTATGGATCCCATAGGGCCCTTATATGTTTATGCTCATGATAACTTTAGATAGCCACCATGACTGGAATATAGCTGATGCATGGAATCACATCACCTGGCATGCAATCTATTTGGACATTCTCTCCCCCCCCCCTCCCCCCCCCCCCCCCCCCCCCCCCCCCCCCCCCCCCCCCCCCCCCCCCCCCCCCCCCCCCCCGTGTAATAGCTCCACCTCCAGCTATGATATAGGTATGCAACTGAATGGAGCGCCTGTGATTGGAGAGGATGAAGAGGAGAGGAGGAGGAGGGAGGAGGATCCGAACTGGGAACAAAATGAGGTGCCTAGGACCCCTACCCCGCCTGTTGAACCAGAAGTGCAGGTAAACCCAGAACCCGATCAAATTATATGGGATTTTAACCGGATGTTGGAGATACCAGAGAGTGGGAGGGTAGAACCCGAGGTAGATTCCAGGCTATGGAGAGATGTGTATGTGGAGGGTGAGAACCCACCTGTGCTTGACCTAGCAGTAGTAGAACCCGAGGCCCCAGTGCCTATGGAGACTGAAAATGTGGCAGATGAGCCTGTGAGGAGCCTGAAGTAGAGGTGAACCGCCTAGGTGAGCCCGAGATAAGAGGTGAGGAAGAGGAAGTAAGCCCGCAAGAGGGGCAAGGGACTGAAGAAGAAGAAGAAGAGGAAGAAGAAAGTGAGGATCAGGAGCCTCTAGTTCGACCCGCTAGGAAGCGGAGGATGACCACCAGGGAGTATCTTAGCTTGTTCGTCCGACAGGACGATGGTGGTTCTACCAGCAGGAGACGACTTCCTAGCCCGACCCCCGACAGCTCTAGTGATGATTAGAGACCGGGATGTTAGCTAACCCATAAAGTCCAAGCGGAATCCTGATTTTCTTATTTTTGTAGTAGGCAATGCGGGATGCCAAATTGCCTTAGGATTTCAGGATAGTTAGTGTTTTATTGTTCTTTTTCCCTGTATTTTGTCATGTTTTCGGGAATAGGGAAATTGATTAGAATAGGAAGGGAACTTAGCTAGCCAAATTTTGGGGACCAAAAGTTGATGTAATATTTGTATGGCTCGCTAAAGAAATGGAAAGGATCACTTTTGTTTTAAGGAAATTGTGAAAAGCACGCATTCTAGTCATGATACATAAGAGGACATTAACTGCATATAGATTGCATAAGCATTCACTCATTCGCATTATTGTGGTGAAATATCAATTAGTTACATTATGTGTGGATTCTTCTATTTCCCTTATGGTTCTTTTAATTATTCCTTATTTTCTTTTATGGATTGATATTTTGACTCATCTTATGACCTTATGGAGTTATGTATTCCTTTTTCCTTCTGAGTTTAAATTCCAGATTCTCGCAACTTCTGAGCTTGTTATTAATCTTATTCCTTTGAAACCTAAAAACCCTAAATGTGCTAAAAATCCATTAAACATTGTGTAAACAGACGTAACCGACGAACTCGGAACCAAGGACAAGGGTCTAATCCTAATGAAGCCGATCAACCGGCTATACAACAACCTGACCCCCAAGGAGTAGCACCCCAAAACCAACAGGGCGATGTACTAAATGCGATTGGGCAATTGGCCAATCTTCTTAACACCTTCATTCAGAATCAAAATCCAGTACAGAACCCACACCCAAGTCAGAGTGCTCGGGATTCAGCACCACATCCACCGCCCGCAGATCATCGGGAAATGACTGCGGAGGCACCTGCTCACAAGAGGAGCACTCCTATAATGTGCGGTTGCCGCCACCCCCGCCATACAGGAGACCCCACCGAAGCTCTTTACCGGACTTCATTAAGAGCAACCGGTACTTTGACGGGGCATTCGGCAAGCCGGATGAGCTGAGGATTGGTTGGCTCAAGTGGAACGTTCTTTTGCTGCATACGAGATTCCACCTTACTTGCAGCTAGAGTATGGGACGTATATGTTAAGATACAATGCTCGAGTCTGGTGGGACTCCAAGAGAAGGAATTTGACATCCCCGGCCACCTGGGAAACCTTCCGCCGGGAATTCTTGAATAATTACTTTCCCTCTAGCTTGAGGGTGAAGTATAGTGCGGACTTCCTTCATGTAAAGCAGAAAGGGAGAACGGTAGAGCAATATGAAACTGAATTTGTTCACCTGCTGCAGTATGCCCCTGAATCTTTCAGGGATAGTGAGGAATTAAAGAAGCAGGTATTTCTGGGAGGCTTGGACGAGGAACTGCGAATCAAGCTAGAAGAGTTCGGAGTAAGAACCTATCCCGAGATGGTAGAAAAGGCTCGAGTCATTGAAGGGGCTAGAAAAAGGAAGTATCAGGAGCCCGAAAAGAGAGTATTCGGGAAAAGGCCGTTTGATGCCTCGAGCTCAGGGTTCAAAGGTAAACGGTACAGGCCGTACCAAGGGTTTAAAGAGGAGTCTAGCAGCAAGCCAACCCAGTTCAAAGCCAACGTCACATGTTGGAAATGTAAGGGGACACATGCACCTAGGCAATGCCCGCAGTTGAGAAACAAGTGCTATTTTTGTGGCGATGCTGGCCACATGGTTTTTACGTGCCCAAGAAGCTGGCAGTAACTTGCTTCATTTGCAAGGAAAAGGGCACTTAGCTTCCGAATGTTCACAACGAAAGAGCGTGGCCACCCGACCCTTCGGAGCCTCGAGTAATACCAACCCCTTGAGGTCTGGTAACAAGAGCGGAGTCGAGCAGCTTCCGCGATGCATGGATGAGGCTGTACAATTAGGGGCCAATGGATGGTGGAAGAAGACGAAGATGAGGAGTGGAGTTGGCAGCTTTGGATCAAGCGAGAATGTTGATGGGGTGCCTGGTGACAGGTTAGTAACGGAAACCCCTCCTAAGTTGAAATTAGTTGTTTAAATTGATTGCTGTTTAAATGAAATTGTATATATTATGGAAAGCTGGAAGTAGAGACCCTATATGGATAGCCTTAGAATATTTTAAGGTTCATATGTGATGGGTGTTTGTTGACCTCAGGACACATACAAGTAAATAGCGTGGAAGCCTATGCTTGTTTGACACGGGAGCGACCCACTCGTTCATCACCTATAGTTTGGCCAACCGACTCGGATTGCCCATAGCCACAACCACGGTTAGCTTGAGGATTAAGACCCCCACGGGGAGTGTGGTGTCGACCCGAGATCTGATAAAAGACTGTCCATTGGAAATCCATGATCACCACTCCAAAAGTGATCTAATTGTGCTGGAAATGAATAAATACGAAGTTATCCTCGGGATGAATTGGCTAAGTAAGTAAAGGCAATAGTGGATTGCCAAAGAGGACTGTATGTTTTTATGATCAATCGGGAGAAAAGTAGAATTTATGGGAGAGGCCTTAGTCCCAAGAAGGATTGATCTAAGCTCGTTCGAGTTGATGATGGAGGATGAGGAATGATACCGATTGAGGTGTCTTGGATGAAGGGGAAACCGTGAGGAAAAGAATATTCCAGTGGTGAATGAATACTTGGATGTGTTCCCAGAAATTTTGCCGGGATTACCGCCAAGAAGAGAAATGACTTTGAGATTGTGTTGGCTCCAAATACCGAACCAATATCTAAAGCGCCATACCGGATGGCACCGGCTGAGTTGAAGGAGCTAAAGACGCAGTTACAAGAACTTCTGGACCAGAAATTTATAAGACCAAGTGTGTCGCCATGGGGCGCACCCGTCTTGTTTGTGAAGAAGAAGGACGGATCGATGAGGTTGTGTATCGACTACCGGGAATTGAATAAGGTGACTGTCAAAAATCGATATCCCTTACCAAGAATCGACGATTTTTGACCAGCTACAAGGAGCTTGTGTGTTCTCACGTATTGACTTACGTTCGGGGTATCATCAGCTAAGGATTAAGCCTGAGGATGTGCCTAAGACAGCTTTTCGTACTCGTTATGGGCACTACGAGTTTTTGGTAATGTCATTTGGACTGACTAATGCACCGGCTGCATTTATGGACTTAATGAATAGAGTCTATAAGCCGCTTTTGGATAAATGTGTGATAGTCTTTATAGACGACATCCTCATATATTCAAAGACCAGGAGCAACATGAGGAGCATCTCCGTTTGGCATTGCAAACCTTACGAGATAACAAGCTGTACGCCAAGCTGTCCAAGTGTGACTTTTGGTTAGACAGGATATCCTTCCTCGGACATGTGGTAACGGGTGATGGGATATCAGTTGATCCCGAAAAGATCAAGGCAATAGTGGATTGGAAGCCACCACAAACAGTTACTGAAGTGAGGAGTTTCTTGGGATTGGCTGGCTACTATCGCAAATTTGTGAAGGATTTTTCAAAGATAGCTAAGCCGTTGACTCAATTGACTCAAAAGAACGAAAAATTCATTTGGACAGACAAGAGAGAACAAAGTTTCCAGGAACTAAAGCGACGACTGGTCTCGGCACCGATTTTGGTTTTACCAGATCCGGAAAAGTCTTACACGGTACATAGTGATGCTTCGAGAAATGGTCTTGGATGCGTCTTGATGCAAGAACGGAAGGTCATTGCGTATGCTTCTCGGCAATTGAGACCGCATGAGCAGAACTACCCTACGCATGACTTGGAGCTAGCTGCAGTTGTCTTTGCCTTGAAGTTATGGCGACATTATCTGTATGGACAACGGTGTGAGATATACACAGATCATAAAAGCCTTAAATACCTGTTCACACAGAAGGAGTTGAACATGCGGCAAAGGAGGTGGTGGAATTAATAAAAGATTATGACCTGGGGATAAATTACTGTCCAGGAAGAGTAAATGCAGTCGCGGACGCCCTAAGTCGGAAGAATCACGGGGAGGTAGCCGCTTTGATTACAAGCCAGAAGGAGTTGATTAAGGAATTTGAGAAGTTAAGGATCGAGTTCATAGATCGAAGTGCTGAGCTGGAGATATCTAACTTGGTGCTGGAACCAACCCTCGTGGAAAGAATCAAAGAAGCACAAAGGTATGACGAAGTGATAAAAGATAAAAAGGGAAACCCAAGCGGGAAAGTACCTTGACTTTGCCGTGGATGAGGAAGACGTGATCCGGATGAACGGAAGGCTGTGCGTACCAGAGGATGAGGAGTTGAAGAAGGAATAATGAGTGAGGCACATAACTCCGGGTATACCATGCATCCGGGAGGCACCAAAATGTACCAGATTTGAAAAGTTGCTATTGGTGGAATGGGATGAAGCGAGATGTGGCAGATTATGTAATGAAGTGCGCAGTATGCCAACAGGTGAAGGTAGAGCACCAGAGCCGGGCGGATTGCTAAAGCCCTTACCATTCCTGAATGGAAGTGGGATCAAATATCCATGGATTTTGTTTGTGGCTTTCCCAAGACTCCATCGGGTTGTGATGCAATATGGGTAATAGTGGATCGGTTAACTAAGTCGGCGCATTTCCTACCCATAAATATGACCTATTCAATGGAAAGGTTAGCCAAGATTTATATCAGAGAGATCGTAAGATTACATGGCATACCTGCAGGGATCATCTCAGATAGAGACCCGAGATTTGTGTCCAAGTTTTGGACGAGCTTGCAGAAGAGCTTGGGTACTAAATTGCATTTCAGTACGGCTTACCATCCCAGACCGACGGACAGTCTGAGCGGACGATCCAAACCCTTGAAGACATGTTAAGGGCGTGTGCCCTGGAATTCAAAGGGAATTGGGATAGTCATGTACACCTAATCGAGTTTGCCTATAATAACAGCTATCACTCCACTATCCAGATGCCCCGTATGAAGCTTTGTATGGACGGCGTTGTAGGTCCCCTTTGTTTTGGGATGAGGTGGAAAAGGTAGCAATTGGGCCGGAATTGGTACAGGAAGCCGCGGATAAGGTGAGGTTGATTCAGCGGAAAATGAAGGAAGCCCAGGATCGACAAAAGAGCTGGGCAGACTTGAAAAGACGGGAGCTTGAATTTAAAGTGGGTGATCATGTGTACCTGAAGATAAACCCGATTAAAAGTATCAAGAGGATGCGTACCAAGGGAAATTAAGCCCGAGATACATTGGACCTTTTGAGATCTTAGAAAGAGTCGGAGACCTGGCGTATCGGCTAGCCCTACCACCTAATTTGTCCGGGATTCACAATGTGTTTCATGTGTCAGTCTTGAGGAGATATGTGGCCGACCCAGAGAGGATTCTGGAATTGGAGCCAATCCAGTTGAAGGAAAACCTGACATATGAAGAACACCCAGTAAAGATATTGGATAAGAAAACTCAAAGGCTACGAAACAAAGACATTCACTACGTGAAAGTATTATGGAGGAATCATGCCTTTGAAGAAGCAACCTGGGAAGCGGAGGATGAAATCCGGAGAAAGTACCCCGAGATATTTGAAGGACAAGGTACGTCAGTTCCGTTTTGAGGACAAAACTTTATTTAAGGTGGGGAGGTTGTAAACCCCGGAATTCTCAGTAGCTAGAAAACCCCAGGAGTTGGAACGAAACCCTAATCCGATCAGATTGAGTTTAGTGAATGGAGCCTAGGAACCCTAAATCCGGCTTTCCTTCGGTTTCATAGTAAAATAAATATTTGGAGTAAATGAATTTGAATTGTTGTTCCAAAGTACATTTCAAACCTTTGAAAGTTTTAAATTCGGGAATTTTTCAATTCCGGGCCTTCCCGAGCCCAATTACGGAAAAGCGTGCCCCGGGCCACGGATTCAGAAAAATATTCCGGAATATTCATTAGAACCGTAATTTTATAAGGATTCCAAAAATATCAATTTCATAATTTTCCGAGCTATAAAGATTACAGTTATAGCTTTTCCCGTGTTTTCGGAACAACCGGTAAAGTAGATGTCTTGTCTACTATTCACAAGTACAACCTACACTACACACTACCCATACCCTATTCTTACATCCTTACAACTACTCATTTCAATTTTCTTTTCCAAGAAATTTGTCTCTTAAATAATTATTACATTTATTACATTTCATTTACTAAATTACAAAAAAATCAAATTTTAAACACACACACACACTCCATGAGTATGGCCGCCCCCCCCCCCCCCCCCCCCCCCCCCCCCCCCCCCGCCCCCTAATTTCCCTCTTCCATTAATTATTTTACTCCATTTTATACAACTAAACCCTAATACATTTGATATATACTTATTTCTCTCTCTCTCTCTTCATTTCTTCTCTTTTCAAAATTGGAAAAAAAAAGATCAAACCCTCTCTTCTTCCCTCTCATTGCCGAGCACTCCCCTTCCCCATTCCCTTCATTTTCCACTTTGTTCCTTCTCTTTTTCACTTCAAGACTCCATTGGTATGTGTATGTAAGCCTTGTTTCCTCCTAATCTTGTAATGGCAAAGATATATCTTGTGTATTTCCTCATCAAAACCCTATGATGCTCATGCTAGGGACATGGAAATGCATGAACAAGGATGTCAAGCCATCACAAGACATGGATTAGTGTTTAGATGTATTTTGCTAAGATTTCATATTTGTTCATGCATATAATGTAGTGATCTTGTATTCATATTGTTGTTCATACCATGAGATTCATGTTATATACATCATATGTAGTAGATCTAAGGTTTAGACATTCACCACTTCATGTACATGCATGATCATAGGTTCATTTTTGTTTATGTGCCTTGTTGATCATAAAAATGAAGTCTTGTTCATGTATAGAGATGTTAGATAGTATATCTCCACATATAGATGGCAAGAACATTGAAAAAGGAAGGACTTTGTTAGATATGGAAAGTTGGAAATTCGGATGAAATGGAGACCCTACCTTAAGAACCCCCAAAATCAACTTTAAACTTATATTTCATAAGAAAAATGAAGGGTATGTGTAATAGACATGTTGAAGGAATTATTTTCATGAGTTTAGATGAGTTAGGCATAATAAAAATAAGAAAAACAAGAGGTGAAGTTAGAATGAAAAGTGTTGACTTTAATTGTGTAGTCAAATTCGTAACTTGGTGTGATGCCTAAATAAACACATAGTATTTAAGTCTAAAATGAATGTTTTATAAGCTAAATGAAGTCCTTAGATAATGTATATATTGAAGCCCCAATTTTTAATACATTAGACTAGGTTTTCCTTAAGAAAAATGTAAGAAAAGAAAATTTGGAAAAATTCGGATTTTTACAAATAGCTTAATTGAAAACATGTTTGCCAAATGGAAAATGTGAATTTTTGTGCATGAATGGAGGCCATGACTACTATAGACTTTGAGAACCTAATTTTAGTTAAATAATAAGTAGATTACAAGATTAAAACCAAAGAAACCCTAAGGAGTATAATGTGGAAAAATAACTTCTTAGAATTAGTTTTTTATGAAACTTTCCCAACACTTAGGAGTTCCTAAAGTTTATTACTACAAAAATCATCATGACCACGCACATGTTGAATTCATTACATAGCATACACATTAGTAATTCATCCCATATCATTCATGCATGAATCATCTCTAGGAATAGTTTTTATCAAAGGCAAAGCAGATTTTCGAGATGGGTCAATTGCGGGAAGAACTGATCCCACTTTTCCGTGACCCTATTATTTTCAAAACTTGGATTTAATACTTGAATTAGATAGATCTTTCGAAGTAGATGAAGATCGATATAAGTTTGCGAAATTCGAGTTTAAAATGACCAAGTTATGGCCGTTTTAAGTCGGAACTTCCAAATATAGCGAGAATCCGAATTCAACTAGTCTAGATGCATGGTTATTAATTTAATTACATAGTGAGAATCTCATAGGGATTATTCTTGTTTGGTAGGTGATTCCGAGCAGGACGACACTCTACCTCCCGATTATTATTATTCAGGAGTTTGGTGTCCATGGCCGAGTGAGTTTACTTCCACTCTCAATTAATGCTTGTGAATGTAATGTAGTGGCACTATGATGTAGGCAAAGATAAAAGGAATGTACAAGCATGATGGGGTATGTGGGAATTATTTATGTTGTTGATGGTTGATATGTGAAATGGAGCTTAAGGTATATCGAAACCGGGTGTTAAGATATTAACTGTTTTACTATAATCTTATGATGAATGTCTGCGAATACTTGTTGGTACTTAAAAGAATTGAATTAATAACTATTCGACTCGACTATAAATTGAGTTCATTCATGTCACAATGGGTTGGCATTTGCATTGGTTGGTTTTTCATGACCCATAAAACGAATGTGAGGTTAATCGTGATCCATAAAACGAATGTGAGGTTAATCGTGATCCATAAAACGAGCTTTTAATCAGTTGACCGTGAGCTTAAACGGCGTCGTACCGCAGATTCGTTAATCTGCTAACCCGGGATGGAGGGCGCAAGTCCATCCACAATATGATTTCGGTTGGTCATATGTTTGTTGATCACATTTGAATGGTGCATACACTTGCTTGAATAATCACTTGCTTGAACGATTGTATTTGATTGTGATATGGAAGTATTACTCAGTAAGCTAGTTAGCTTACGCCCCTATAGTTTCTATCTTTTGCAGCATGAGTTTATATGGCTTAGGCCAAGACAAGCCACAACGCAGGTACCGGAGATAGGAGTTTCCTATAGAAGTTTGATTCATCTCTTTCTGTGTAGACTTCCATTGGAAACTAAGGACTCTGGATGACTGTAATAGACTGTTATTCTTTTGCGGGGGAATGCCCCTTAGATTTTGTAAACTTAAGCATTATGCGTTTTGATTTATTATCTATGGCTGATGCATGCCTCATTAAGCTGTTTAACTCCATTTGTTGAAATATTCTATTGTCGTAAAGGAACGCTTTACATTTACTTAAGACTTCCGAAGGCCCGGGTAGGGAACTCGAGTCTTACTTAGTATGTGGTGGGCTGTTACGTTTAGGATACCCTACGGGGCGTGACATATATCAGGTACGCAGTAACTTGTTTGTCTCTTTGCTAGGATAGGCATCAAGATCAAATTACTCTAAAATAAGAAAATACTATTGATTTATGAGTGTTGATTGTTGTTGTTTGCCGTTAAATCTGGTTCGGAGAGCGGTACCTGCTCAGATTGGGGCAGGGTACTTTCTCGTTAATGGATAGAATTGTTTAGGAGATATGAGTATCCGAGCTGCTCATATCAACACCTGAGCGTCGTGATGCGTTACTCAGGAACCCCTAGTATGGGGCTACGCCGGAAGGTGGGGCTGCCTAGTCTGTATGAACAGTAAGGACCACTCGGGAGGCGGACGTAATACTAAATCCTTGTTGTCCGGAGTTTGAATACTCCCGTGTTGTATTACTAACTAAATACTATCTAACGAACAAGTGATTGTTGCATAGTGCATTTACCCTAAGAAGTGTGATCCACTTCGCATTTTGTATTCGTTACTTGTGTACTGGCCTCTGGCTCATATTTTATCTATTTCAGGTGATGATTCGATGAGTTCTATACGAGTTGGGGTACGGAACCAACTTTGAAGATTTTCTTGATGGGTTGGAGGATTAGAGAGACAACGGACTCAATGGACCTTATGAATGTAATAGATTAGATGAGATTTATTTTGTGGTGATAGTGTAATTATAGTATTAGTTAGGTCGTGTTTTGAGGATTTTGGTTAAGGCTTGTAAGAAGCCTTTGGATGTAATATGTTATATATGTATATGCGTGTGTTTAGCTAATTAGAAGTTTAGTTGTTTCCTTTACCAAAATTGTGGTAAGTGTTGCTTTACTTAAGTTTTAAAAAAAAAAATATTTTTGTCTCCCGTTGTATAATATCTTTATGGAATTAGATAAACAATTACTCAAAACACTTCCTTTAGGCAACCTTACATATAATCTTAGGGGTTATATGTGGTTGGGGAACCGTTATCTCCTATTTCAAATATAGGAGTGATATCGGGTCCTTACAATTTTCATAGCTAATTTATGAAAATAATTTGATGAAAACTTTGATTATTTTCATAGCAAATTTTATGAAAATAATTTGATGAAAACTTTATTATTATTTTCATAGAAATTTATGAAACAATTTATGAAAACTTGATTATTTTCATAGCAAATTTATGAAATAATCGATGAAAATTTGATTATTTTCATAGCAAATTTATGAAAATAATTTGATTGAAAACTTTATTATTTCCATAGCAAATTTATGAAAATAATTTGATTGAAACTTTAATGATTATTTTCATAGCAATTTATGAAAATAATTTGGCGAAAAACTTTGTTTATTTCCATAGCTAATTTAATGCTATATGAAAAATAATTTGATTGAAAAATTTTGATTATTATTTTCATAGCTAATTTAATGCTATATGAAAATAATTTAGATTGAAAAATTTCATTCAATTTCATGAAAAAAAAAATTCTTTCATTCCACAAAAATCTTTTCCTTTTCATTTATTTCATTCATTTGCTCTTTTTTTTTAAACCAAAGTATTTTTGAAAACAAAAACAATTTTGTTTTAGAAAACTCATTTTTTTTCATTTTTTATTATTTTTATTATTTTCAAAATTCAATTAATGTCACATATGTAAGCCCCGGAAAATTTCAGTAAATAATTTCAAGATAAACTTCGAAAATAAACCCTAAAAATCACTCCAAATTAAAACCGAATTTCGATAAGTCCTAAATCACGAACAAATTCAGAAACTTCTTAATCATGAGAAAATGAAAATCCTCAAAAATAAAATAAGAACTCAGTGGTCTTCAAATTCAAAACCACTACGTACGAAAAATTCTATATTTAACTCCGACTTATAAAAATGGGTAATATACCCAAAAACAAATTATTAAAAAGTAAATAACGATTAACTTTCGAAAATGAAACCCAATTCAAAAATTCCGAAAACGTTAAAAGATATTAAATACTTAGAAAAATAAAATTTAAAATAAAATTTTCAAATTAAATATGTTGTATGAACATAAATATCAGTTTCCAAATTGGCAAAAGTTTAAACCGGAAAATCACCCGAAACCCTAACCGGAATACAATAGTGTAAGTCCGGCAATCTAGCGCCCCTAGCCCTAGAGGCCGAGATGTAGTTTAAATATATAGATTAGCTCATAGTAATATAAGTTTGTTTAAAAATATCAGATTGGTAAATTTTTGACCTATTTCGAACCTGTTCGGATACAGACTTCGAAAAGCGTGTCCCGGCTCGAGATATAAAAAATATACCAATAGTACCGTTAGACTCGTAATTTCATAAGATTTCTAAATATATCAGTTATATAATTTTTCGGGTTATAAAAGTTACAGTTATAACCTTTTTATCGTATTTCCATTATTACCGGTAATTGATTAGTCTTTTGCACTATTCATTTTTATTTCATTACAAAATTTTATTATTCTTATAAAGCCTTATATTTTTAGATAAATATTTTATATGTTATAGAAAATTTTGTTTTTCTAAAATTTAGTTCGTTTCGGTCTTTACGGGATCAGATTCTGTTTAAGACCCGATACTAAAAATAAAATAAATTAATTTAATAATTGAAAAAATTTAAAAATATTTTTATTATAAATAATTTTTTAGAATTTTTCGGGTTATAAAAATATTATTTATAGCCCATATTCGCGTATTTTGATCGTACCGGTAACATATTTGTTAAATTACTAAAATAATTCAAATAATTATTTAATTTTAATATGAAAAATCTGCTACAAATATTTTGAATAAATTTTCTAATTTTATTTTATTTTTTTTATTTTATTAATAAGTACTTTTACAACCCATACCTTCAAGTACACCTTACACATATCACTTCATTTTCACTTCAATCTTTCTACACATTATCCCACAATTGATGGCAGATTTTTGACCCTATTTATGGCTGCCATTGTCCTTTATCCACTCATATTTTGACTAAAATTAATTATATTTCAATCCTTTTCAAAAAGTTACATTACACATTAATTATACAATTCAATTTTGAGTCAAAATTCAACAAATTCACTCTCTCTCCTCTCTCAACATTCACGTGCAGCATGTCTTCTTGGCTGCCCATGTTTTATTTTTTTTTCTCTCATTTATTACAATTAAAACACTCATTTTCTCTCACTCCTTCATTTACTCACTTTCCCTCTTTCATTCTTTAACTTTTCTCTCTCATTTTTCCTCTCTTTCTCTTCTTCATTTCCTCTTGCTTCTCCATGAAACAAGCTGCCCCCTTCTTCTTCATGGCTTCCACACTTCATTTTTAAAGATTTCTAAGCAAATCTTCTTCCCAAAGCTCCATAGGTGATATAGGTAAAGTGTAATGAAGGTTTCATGCATCAAATGAACTTCCATAAGCTTAAAAGCTTAGGATGATGATGCCAAAAATGAAATCTTTCTTTCTCCACTTTTATTATCTTGTATTTCAATTATTTTCTTGTTTAAAGTTGATATATTTTGTAGATCTAATTTTTTTGCTTTGATTTTGTTTATGCCATAGATCTTGTTATTTAAGTTGTTATATTTATTATTTCTTATGATTTATGCATAGATCCATCATCCACATGTGTTCATGCATTTAAAACTAGTTTAGAAAACTAGATCTAGAGTTTTGAGTTCATAGAATGCATTAGACTTTGTTTTATGTTTATGAACAACTTGCTATAGCATGATGATGGTAGAAAAATTGTAGGAAACTCAAGATCTATTTTATTTTCAACAAAAACAACTTTTGAAAATTCGGATGAAAATGGAACCATATTTAGAAAAGTGGTTTTTCAACTTCAAAATGTATATTTTTCATTTAAAATGAAGGGCTTAGGGTATAGATACCATAAATGAAAGATTTTGATAAGTAAGTTTAGATCCATGATGTTTATAGCTTATTACCATGCATTTGTTTTATGTTTATGTTCTTTTAAGTATAGATCTTAGTTTGAACTCAAACAAAATTGTGAAATTCGTATTTTGGCAAGACCCATTTAAAAACCTTTCCAAGTGTCAAAATGTAATTTTTACTTAAGAAAATGAAGGCTTAATATATATATAGCATCAAGACTTCATTTTATATGGTTCAAGATGATTTTCAAAGATTAATTTTCAAAACAAAGTTCTATTCTCGGATTTTGGCCAAGGCCTAGTGTAAAAACATGTTTTCCAACTCAAAAATAAAGTTTTTATTCAAGAAATGAAGGGCTCTTAAGATATTAAGGAATGGATTTTCATAAGCTTAGATAGATTTTATCAAAAGATATAACCAAAAATAAATTTTCTAAATTCGGATCCCAACCAAGACCAAATTTTAGAACCCATGTATCAACTCCAAAACTCATGCTTTATGTGAAAAATGAAGTATATAGGTAATAGATATCATTAAGCAATGATTTTTATAAGTTAAAATGAGTTTAGGCATGAGTAAGGTGTTAAACAAGTAATGGAATTAAAATGAAAAATTTTGAGTTAGTGATCAATTGTCAAATTCGTAATTTGAGATGAATGCATAAGTAATCACTTAGTATTTGAGTTCAAATTGCAAGTTTTATGTGTTAAATGAAGTCCTTAGTAATTGCTATAGTAAAGCCTTAAATTTTAATGTTTAAACAAGTTTTCCCCAAATGAATCATTCAAAAGTAGATTTTCTAAAATTCGGATTTTTGAGTAAATCATATTGGAAAACATATTTACAAAGTGTAAAAGAAATTTTTATGTAGAAATGAAGGTCATAAGTAATATATATGAAGACTCAATTTTAACAAAAATAATTATATTTTCTTAAGTAACAAATGCAAAACAAATGGAAATGATAAAAGTTAGAAAACTAGATTTTTCATAAGTAAGTTGTTATTATGGTCTTGCAAAATAAAAAGTTATAAAATTTCCTTTTACCAAAATCATCAATATCATGCATACATTAAGCTCATCTCATGTCATTCATGTTAGGAAATCACTCATATTACATGTATAGTTAAGTCATACAGTAGGAACATTTCAAACATTTACAAAACTATTTTTCGGAAATCAAAATTGTTGCTGCCCTAATCTGATCCGAACTTTTCGAAGCTTCAAAGTTTTCAAAACTTGAAAATAATATTAGAATTAGATAGATCTTTCGAAGTAGATAGAAATCGATATATAATTTGCGAGATTCCGAGTTAAAATGACCAAGTTATGGCCGTTTTAAGTCGGAATTCCTGCTTAGGACGAGAATTACGAATTTGATAGTTCGTATGAAATTGTTTGGATTAGTTTGAGTTGAAATACTTATTAAAGTATTTCTTCCTTTTTAGGAGATCCCGAAATCGACGATTCCCTACCACCGGATTACTATTACTAGAAGACCGGTGATCCAATGGCCGAGTGAGTTTTCTTCTTGTTTTGTTACCTTGATTGTGATTGTAGTTAGTTGCATTAGAATTATAAGAACAAGATAAAAATCGATATGAATGGGGATGGGATATATGATGAGACTGTGATGAATGTATGCCAAAGAATACTAAAGCATATCGAAACCACGATTTGATTGGATAACTGCACCGTTCATATTATTCCTTTTATATGTATGATATTGGTTGGTCACTCTAAAGAATGTATAAATATTTTTGTCCTAAACAAAAAACTTAAATTGGTCATGCATCACATCGGACACATTGCATTTGGTAGCATGCTACTCCTACGCAGGTCGATCGGTATGGTCCGTTGTTGCCTCGTTTGGATAACGAGCCCGGTGCCAGAGCTCATTCAAGGGTACTAAGGCGCATGTGGATGCATTCTTGGATGAGCCTAGCCGAGTCGAGTGCTAAGAGCCGAGGGCTTGGGACTAGATGCGGTCGTATAGACTCAATACCATTCCTAACCCAAGATACGGAGGGCGTAAATCCGTTCTGTGTGTGGGTTCCGGATGCCCATGCATAATTGCTTGTTCACGTGTTTGTTCATGCATAGCATATGATTGATTTTAACTTGTTTGTTATGGTACAGAACTAAGGGAATTCTCACTAAGCTAGTGTAGCTTATACCCCAATAGTTGTTTAAATGAGCAGGTTATTTCAAGAATGCAAAGTGGGGACCGAATTGGTTGGAGCCGGGAATAACTCCGGGATTTCGGCAAAGAACACAAATGTTTGAAGTCACCAGCTAGTTTTATTATTTGCCTTGTAATAGTTTTACATAGTAGAATCTTTTGATGAAGTGTAATTGAAGTTTAATGATTTGTATTATGAAGTATAGTGAATTGGTATCTGAAGTATAGTAAAATTGTATTTCCTTTACATTGTTACTCAAGCTATATCAACGTAAAATGTATTACTCCGATGAGTCTCCCCATGTGTTAGACGCCTTGTACATAGTATGGAAGCCTTCGCGTGACTGATGTGGTCATTCTTAGGCTTTAATATTATGTATGGCGGACTGCCACATTTAGGGTACCCTTCGGGGCGTGACAACATATATCTAAAACATATTCAAAATTCATCACATCAAAGTCATATTACAAATACAACACATTAAAATTATATCTCATGCATTAAATATACATTTCTAAAACAAACTATGTACATATACATATTCACAAAATATTCAAAAATATCACAAATTGCTAAAACATATAAATTTAAACAAAAAATAATTTTTCTGGATTTTTCTGAATTTTTTATGAATTTTTATTGCATTTTTTCTATTTTTTTTTCTATTTTCCGTAATTAAATATATAATAAATACATAATAAAATAATCGAAACTCACCTGGGCCATTGGATCGTTCGGATCAGATCTGGAACACACGATCTGATTACTTGATTAGAGCCGTCTGATCTGTTGACTTTCAATCTGGGCCGTCTGATCTGCTGACCGTTGACTTGACCATTGACCGTTGATCGGAGCGGGTTGGACTTCGGATCTCGGCCGGACTTCGGGTTGGATCCCCTGGCCGGCGAAAGAAGACGATGGAGTGACCTTTAAAGGCTTCGTCGGCCGCCTGTGGTGGTGTTCGAGGCTCTTGGGTTTGTCGGCCCGACGCGTCTCGAGGTGGCGCAGCTGCTGGAGGTGGTGGCTTCCACCCAGAACTGCCGCATGGTGGTTCGAGCTGGTGGCTATCGGCGGTTGAGATTCGAAAATTTGCAGAGCTTAAATCTGGATCCTTTGAGCAATCTAAAAACACTAGATTACTAAGAACAACTTCCTAAAGCTCTCTAAACACTCAATTTGGATCGAGTTTGATCCAAAAACTTCGAATTTGTGATTTTCTCTCTCTAAACCCTAACTTCGAAAATTTTCAAATGCTTTGAATCTCTAAAATCCTTGCAATTGTTGTGTGCCTTTTGTTCATGGATCATTCCTATTTATAGATTCATGGTCTGATTTCAGTTACGAATTGCATTTAATGACTTCCTAATTTTTTGCAAAAAATTTAACTCGAAAATTAGAATTTGATTCGTTCGTAACTGATGAAATTGATGATCAAATCCTCGAATATTCGATCCTATCTCTGTATAGGATCAATTGAATCGTTCAAATTCATTGAATTTGATCAGCCGCCATTGATGATTCTTCAATTTTCCCAGATTTTCGAAAATTTTTCCCAATTTTCAACTGAAAAATTAGGGCTGTTCGAGGCTTGATTTTCGCACACATTTAATACAAATCCAATCTATCCATGCCGACATTGAATCTTCATCCTCAATTTTGAAAAAGAACAAAGATTATCCATTCAAATCATGATCCAAAGTGAATGAGTCGGGTTGATTTTGAACAAAAAAATATGAGGACAAAAGGCCAAAAATTTATGCCTCCAAGCTGGTTCGAACCCATGACCTGTGGCTTGGGATTGGGTTTAGGTCAGTGGTCGTAACCATTAGGCCATTAGCCTATGCCTGGTTGGGTTCAACAAATTTAAACTTTAAGGCTCATTCAAAATTCACTTAAATTAAACAAAATAATTTTTGAAAATTTGTTTAATTATCTTTATGAACAATTTACAACAAAAATGTATTATTCCAAGCTCAAATAATTAATTTTCATTTTTTTATTATTTTTTAATTTATTTATTATTATTTTTTATTTTTTATTCAAAAATTCTTATTTTCTTCTTTTTGTTTACCTATATTTTTTCTTTCTTTTCTATTTTTTATTTTTTACTTTATTTATTACTTTACCTATCTTTTCCATTTTTTTACTTTTTATTTATTTATTTTTTATTTTATTATTATTATTATTCTTTTTATGAGCTTGATATAACACTAATTTTTATTATAAATTAGAGCCCTAAATTTGAGCAAAAATTGGGTGTCTACAATCATGATGATCTTTACAACATCCAAAATACTACATTAAAGATTTCAAAGGAATTCTAATCTAGGTCTTCGAGCCGATTTCCTCCAAAAGCTTCAATATATAAAACTTACACGGGTACGGAGCCTCGGGCACAAAAATAGGTGTTCCTGAGAATACAAATACCTATAGGGGTGTAAGCTTATGGGCTTAGTGAGTAAATCCCAAAATTCATACTCAAAGTAAATTATCAACCAAGTTTATTATTCAAACATATGGAATGCAACAACCACGTGAGCATACAAGACATATGACTTTTTGGGAATCATATGTTGAATGAATTACGCCCTTCATTCGGGGTTGGGTATTCAGCCCAATTACAGCAAGTACTTTTAAAAACACTTTTATAGATCTTACCAGCTCCTATACGCCATCAAAAACTTGTAGTTATTATAGGCTCCTACTAGCCACCAATTTTGTAGTTTTTACCGGCTCCTACTCGCCACTTACATGATATACCGGTTCTGCCTACCACCACTATTATAGACTTGTCCCACCAATTGTATAGTAGTGAACGAAATGTGACTCAACATATGAAGTGCATGAATAATTTATTAATTAAGGTCTAGTAGTTACATTTAACTTCTTTCAAGTGATCAACCAATTTCAAACACTCTAAGATATTAATGCACATACAACTTTATTGCAAACAAATCGAGTTTCGATGTACTTAGTATTCTTTCAACATATTATCATACACTTCCTTTTGATTTTGCCTAAATTCTAGTGCAACTAATTTTACAAGCACAATCAAGAGTATGAGAAAAATAATGGGGAATAAACTCACTCAGCCATGATGACACCTTTCTTGAGATGGATGAGTCGTTCGGGACTTCCACTTAATCGTAGTAATCTTCGGGATACGAACAATCCTCCTCGAGATTATCTAATCAAGAAGAATACCTAAAATGAGTATTTCATGAACTTCTATTCTTGGAGATTCTAAACTTTTCTTAAAATCGCGGTAAAATCATATAAGAAGAAATTCCAACTTAAAATGGCCATAACTTGCTCATTTTAACTCGGAATTCCGCATATAATATACCGTTTTCTACATACTCGAAAAGATCTACGCATTTCTAAGCTTATTTTCATAAAACTGGGTCGTTTGGGTTTTGAAAAGACAGCGACCAGATTTGTTACGAATTTGCAAAAACTTGTTTTCCTTCTTGTAAGCAAAGCTCAAATGAAAAGATCAATATTTCAAGTACTTTGTAAACTTTTTGAAAGATGTATACATATATGTAATGACTCATAACAAATGGATAAAGTAAATGAAGTTGTCTCAACTTATAAAAAGTAAGGTTTTAAAAAACTTGGAACTTGAGATTCTATTGTAATATTCATTTTATTTTTGAAAGATCTTGAGTTATTGGAGATGAATATTCTTTTTTCTGAATTTAATCTCTTGTAATTGCTTTAATTTCCTAAAGTGTGGTTTTATTTTCTAAACTTGGATTCAAAAAGTAATAAAATGACATTTTTGTTTCTTGTAATGATTCCAAAAGAATTTCTATTTCTTGATGAAAAATAAGTTTTCATAAAACCTTTTGTCTATGTAAGAAAAACCATTTCCAAGCATGTTCATGAGTTTTTAGAAAATCTATTTCCTATTAATAAGAACCTTTAGTTTATGATACCACTTCCCCATTTATTTTTATTGAGACAAAAACATTATGTTCATGCATAAATATAAATCATAAATTATAGAAATATAAAGGAACATAATAACTTGAAAGATTAAGCAAATAAGAAAGTAAATCAAGTATTGGAACCTTAGCTTCATTAAGGTACCCCGGGACTAAGAAAAGACTAGTCTCGAAAAGAAGAGAAAAGGAATTGTTTTGACTTGATGAGGACAAGTGTAAAACTAGAATGACTAGTCTTAAAAACAACTTTGAAATAAATAAATTGCAATGAAGTAAATAAATTGCATGAAAGATAAATAAATTGCAAGACAATGAGCTTATATGCTCTAAATAATATATATAGCTATATAGATATAGTAATAAACATAAATGAATTTGTCATCATGAACAAAAACAAAGTATGAACCTATTGTTGCTTTCTTAACCTTCATGGTTCTAGAAAACACACATTAAGTTCATACTAAGTAGATGAACATAAAGAAAGCTTGGAGGAATTTTTACCTAAAAGAAGCTAAACTTGGAAGAACTTCTTTGAAAGAACTCTTGAGAGATTTTTGGGAGAGATTTTGGTATAGTAACTTTAGAGAAGAAGTGGTGTGAAAGAAGTGAAGGTATGAGGGGGTATTTATAGGAAAATGTGGGAGATAATTTGTGTTAATTAAATAAGTGAAAAATAAAAATATAGATGGAAAAGAGGGAGGGGCCGGCGCCATTCATGCATGGGGAGATGGAAAAATTTATTTTTTTGTTATTTTGTTAATTAAAAGTAAGAAATGAAAGATGTGAAGTTGTATTGGAAATGAAAATGTGTAAGAAATAGGTGTATTTGTAAGAATAGGTTGTAAGAAAAAGTAGAGATAGGTGAATAGTGTAGAATAGTAGAAAATAGTGTAATGTAAAAGTAGACATGACAATTTAATGCCGGTAGTAAGAAAATACACGTATAAAAGCGATATCTGATATTTTTAGCTACCGAAAAATTATGAAATTGATATTTTTGAAAATCTTATATTTTTACGAGTCTAATAGTATATTCGGAATATTTTTCCTATTCCGACCTCCCGGACACGTTTTTCAAGAGTCGTGTCCGATCGGGTTCAAAGGACACTCGAATTTTGAAAAATTGATATTTTTATAAATCCTATAGCTATTACGAACTATTATAGCTAATTTTTCCAACTTCGTTTTCTAGGGCTTGAGAAAACGACAATGCCGGACTTAAGCGGTTACGGCAAACTAGGGTTTGGTTGACTCTGGAAATCCGGTTGACTTTCGATTAGGTTTTAAACTATAATTTGAATCCAAAAATTTTGGGGATTTACACTTCTTCTCATGTCATGTAACTTTACATGATCATGGTGTGAGTTTCCAAAAACTAAATGTTATGGAAGCTACTATCACGCCCCAAAGGGTATCCTAAACGTGGCAATCCACCACATAAGGTATTAAAACTTAGGAATGACTTCCCGAAGTCATGCAAAAGTTTTCAACACCATATGTAAGGCATCTATCACAACAATGGGAGACACCGGTAGGATGTATAGTTTGAGATAGTAAATACAACATACAAGAATCTAAATAATCATCCGATTTATCATTAAGAAAATATAATCCTTACATCTTCTTAGGGGTTTTCCCTTATAATTCTCCAAACAATCATAATATCAACTTAATCTTTCTCACAACAAAATAATACTAACACCAAAAGACAATAAAAGATATTTAACCTAAGATCTTCAAAAGATTCACAGAAGCTTTTCTAAAATATCATCCTCTCGAGTATATGAAGTCTTCAGGCATAAAATATATAGTCCTATTACAACAAAGGTCTATCGGAGTGTAATCATAACTAGCTTAGTGAGAATATTCCTAAATCAACGTACTTGTATAAATAATTTCAAATAAGTTATTAAACAAGCATATGAATGCATCAAGCAAGTGATTAAGCAATACATATGATCTACCGGAAATCATATGTTTGAATGGATTTACCCTCCATTTCGGGTTAGGTGTTACAGGCTCTTTAAAACCCATCTTTAAATCCAACTCATGTAGTTTATTTCAGGCGCCTACTCGTCCATCTCAAAATAGTTCTTTCAGGCTCCTAATCACCTATCTTGCAGATTTCTAGGCACTGCACACCCGGCTACTATACTCTTGTCCCATCGAAAATAGCAGCTCATGCAATGAAACTAACTACGTGATATGCATGAATCAATTAATATAATTCATAGTATATGATTAGAGTAATTTAAAGGTGATCACAAAATTTGCACACACTCCAACAGAATAAAAGTAAAACATAATTTAATTAACAACGATTCATACCTCGGTATGCTTAACATTCTTTCAACCAATATTATCATACATAATTCATTTCATCTTTTCCTACTTCTAGTGCCTCTAGCTACAAGCACGACCAAGTACGTAAAAAGTAGGAAATAAACTCACTTGGCCATGATGATCTATCTTTCTTACGGATGAGTCGATCGATAAATCCACTAATCAAAATTATCCTCGGGGTATGAATACTCCTCCTTGGGATCACCTAATCAAGAAGAATACCCATAATGAGTATTTCTTATTGATTTTATGGTGCTTATAAAAAGCTATGTCATAAGATCGTTAAGATTCGTATAGAAGGCAATTCCAACTTAAAATTGCCATAACTTGGTCATTTTAACTCGGAATTGCGCATATAATACACCGTTTTCTACCTACTCGAAAAGATCTATCCATTTCTAAGGTTATTTTTGTCATAAAAATCCATTTGGGTTGGAAATACTACAGTACATAATAGTTACGAATTTATAGTTCACAAAATATGATTTTTCCGAACTTTGCTTTACTCAGAACTCCTTAAGCAAAATATATGGTATATATATATAGTTGAAAAATCCTTTGAACATATATTTATACTCATATGTATGCATTATTTTGATAGTGTTGTCTCAATATTGATATTTCATAAACAATTTGTCTTTGATGGTTTTTAAATGATAAAACTTTTGAGAATTTCTCCTTTTTGAATTGTTAGAAGGAAAACAAAAATATATTTGAGTTTTATGAGTAAATGTTTTCCTATTATAATTTAATTTTCTCACTTTTCAAAAGTAAGTTCATTTTCAAAAATTTTGGTTCTTTAAGTTATCTACTAACTTTATTTCTAGTGATTGAAAAATAAGTTTTTCAAAATATCCTTTAAGTTTTTTATGTGGTCAAATATTTGAAGTTATGTATGTTTTCTTCTTATTTTTATATCATTTCTCTTTTTATAAAATGGATATACCTTTAAAACTTTACTTTCTTAGCAAATTTTATTTTTTCTAAGTTAGTTTTCAAAATAGTGAGTTGACTTTATCTCGGTTTGAAAAACTTGTTTTATTCTTAATATTTGTTAAATAGTAGAATAATTTTCTTAGACAAGTTTATAAGAAAAGCTTTCTTAATAAAGAATCGTTAACATTAAGACTTAGCAAAATTTCATTTAAATTTTTGAAAAGAGAATAACAACATATAAAAATTAAGTTTTAAAGAGGCTTTCTTAGTATGTGATTTTCAAAGTCTATAATGAACCTATTTAAGTTTTATAAAAGGTATGGTTGAGTTAAAATCTTTTAATACTAAAATTCTTCCTTTATGGAGTATTTAGTTTGGTTTTATAAAAGAAAAGAATTCCTTATTATTTTGAAGAAATCTACATTACTAATTCTTTTAGAATTTATGGTTAGCTTATCCTTTAAAAAGAGTTATAACAAAACTTAAATCTTTTTTGTTGAAAATTCCTTTTGTTAGAAATCTAGTTTACTTTTCTTTATTTAAGAAAAAATCCATTTTTATTTTTATTTAAGACAACAACCTTCTTAATCATGCATGAATACGTAGTAATGTAAAAGTAAAGATAATACGTAATAAGATAAAAAAGAATTGCTTGTAAGTAATAAACATAATAAAATAATCAAGCATTGGGAACCTTAGCTTCATCAAGGTATCCGGATTTTGTATTGGGAGCCTTAACTTTATCAAGGCAACCCGGGACTAAGAATAGACTAGTCCCAAAAGAAAAGAAAGAAAGAAAATTGTTTTGACTTGATATAGACAAGTCTAAGACTAGTCTTAATAAATTGCATAAAACAAGTAAATAAATAAATTGCAAGACATGAAAATAAATAAATAACAAATGAGCTTATATACTCTAAATAAATATATATACATAGTATACATAATACTATATAAGTTAGATTAGAGCAAAGATAATAACAATAATAACAATAACATAATAACATAATGTAAAATAGGAACATGAACAATCTAAGAAACATACACTAAGCTTACGCTAAGTGATATGAACATGATAAAGAATATAGGCAGAATTTTTACCTAAGATTTAATGGAAGGTTTGAAAAGAGATGAATTGATTTTGTGTAAGCCCCGGAAAATTTCAGTAAATAATTTAAAGATGAGCTTCGAAAATAAACCCTAAAAATCACTCCAAATTAAAACCGAAGTTCGATAAGTCCTAATTCACGAACGAATTCAGAAACTTCTTAATCTTGAGAAAATGAAAATCTTTAAACAATAAAATAAGAACTGGTCTTCAAATTCAAAACCACGACGTACGAAAAATTCCACATTTAACTCCGACTTATGAAAACGGGTAATATAAAGCTAAAAAACAAATTATTAAAAAGCAAATAACGATTGACTTTCGAAAATATAACTCAATTCAAGAATTCCAAAAACATTAAGAGATATTAAATACTTACAAAAATAAAATTTAAAATAAATTTCTCAAATTAAATATGTTGTATAAACATAAATATCAGTTTCCAAATTGGCAAAGGTCTAAACCGGAAAATCACCTGGAAACCCTAACCGGAATACAATAGTGTAAGTCCGGCAATCTAGCGCCCCTAACCCTAGAGGCCGAGATGTCGTTTAAATATGTAGAATAGCTCATAGTAATATGAGTTTGTTTAAAAATATCATATTGGTAAATTTTTGACCAATTACGAACCCGTTCGGATACAAACTTCGAAAAGCGTGTCCCGGGGCTCAAGATATAAAAAATATACCAATAGTACCGTTAGACTCGTAATTTAATAAGATTTCTAAATATATCAGTTATATAATTTTTCGGGTTATAAAAGTTACAGTTATAACATTTTATCGTATTTCCATTATTATCGGTAATTTATTAGTCTTTTGCACTATTCATTTTTATTTCATTACAAATTCTATTATTCTTATAAAGTCTTCTATTTTTAGATAAATATTTTATATGTTATAGAAATTTTTTTTTTTTCTAAAATTTAGTTCGTTTCATGCCTTTACGGGATCAGATTCTGTTTAAGACCTGATACTAAAATAAAACAAAATAATTTAATAACTGGAAAATAATTTTATTTTCATAAAATAATTTTTTAGAATTTTTCAGGTTATAAAAATATTATTTATAGCCCATATTCGCGTATTTTGATCATACCGGTAACATATTTGTTAAAATACTAAAATAATTCAAATAATTATTTAATTTTAATTATGAAAAATCTGCTACAATTATTTGGAATAATTTTCTAATTTTATTTTATTTTGTTTTATTTTATTAAAAAAGTACCTTTACAACCCATACCTTCAAGTACACCTTACACATATCACTTCTTTTTCACTTCAATCTTTCTACACAATATTCCATACTTCATGGCAGATTTTTCCCCTTCTTTATGGCTGCCATTGTCCTTTATTTACTCCATTTTGACCAATTTAATTACATTCTACTCCTTCTTAAGAAAGCTACATAATACATTTATTACACAAATCAATTTCAAGTCAAAATTCAAACAAATTTCTCTCTCCTCCCTCCTCTTAATTCACGTGCAGCATGTCCAAATTGGCTGCCCATGTTTTATTTTTTTTCTCTCTCATTTATTACAATTAAAACACTCATTTTCTCTCACACCTTCATTTATTCACTTTCCCTCTTTCATTCTTTAACCTTTCCTCTCTCTATTTCCTCTTTTTTCTTCTTCTTCTTGTTCTTGTTTCTTCAAGAACCAAGCTGCCCCCATATCTTCCATTTGCTTCCATCCATATTTCTTGAAGATTTCTAAGCAAATCTTCATCTCAAAACCTCCATAGGTGATATAGATAAAGTGTAATGAAGGTTTCATGCATCAAATGACCTTCCATAAGCTTAAAAGCTTAGGATGATGATGCCAATAATGAAACATCATTTTCTCAACTTTTATTATCTTGTATTTCAATTATTTTCTTGTTTAAAGTTGATATATTTTGTAGATCTAAATTGTTGTAGCTTTGATTTTCGTTTATGCCATGGATCTTGTTATTTAAGTTGTTGTTTTTGTTATTTCTTATGATTTATGCATAGATCTATCATCTACATGTTCATCTTAGTGTTTATGCATTTAAAACTAGTTTAGAAAACTAGATCTAGAGTTTTGAGTTCATAAAATGCATTAGACTTTGTTTTATGTTCATGAGCATCTTGTGATAGCATGATGATGGTAGGAAATTTGTAGGAAACTCAAGATCTATTTTATTTGCAACAAAAACAACTTTTGAAAATTCGGATGAAAATGAAACCATATTTAGAAAAGTGGTTTTTCAACTTCAAAATGTGTATTTTTCATTTAAAATGAAGGGCTTAGGGTATAGATAACATAAATGAGTAATTTTGATGAGCAAAGTTTAGATCTATGAGTTTAAAGTTTATTTTCATGGGTTCCATTTAGATATATATTCATATTATGTGTAGATCTTAGATTTGAACTTGAACAAAAGTAGTGAAATTCGTATTTTGGCAATACCAATATTTAAAAACCATTTTCCAAGTATCAAAATGTAATTTTTACTTAAGAAAATGAAGGCTTAATATATGTATATCATCAAGACTTCTTTTTACAAGAATCAAAAGTGATTTTCAAAAGTTATTTTCAAAATAAAAATTCTATTTTCGGATTTTGGCCAAGGCCTATTTTAAAAACATGTTTACCAACTCAAAAATGAAGTTTTTATTTAAGAAATGAAGGGCTCTTAGGATAGGATATGTAAGGAATGGATTTTCATGAGCTTAGATAGATTTTATCAAAAGATATAACCAAAAATGAATTTTGTAAATTCGGATCCCAACCAAGACCAATTTTTAGAACCCATGTATCAACTCCAAAACTCATGTTTTATGTGAAAAATGAAGTATATAGGTGATAGATATCATTAAGCAATGATTTTTACAAGTTAAAATGAGTTTAGGCATGAGTAATGTGTAAAACAAGTAGTGGAATTAAAATGGAAAATTTTGAGATAGTAATCAAATTGTCGAATTCGTAATTTGAGATGAGGCATATGTAATCACTTAGTATTTGAGCTCAAATTGCAAGTTTTATGTGCTAAATGAAGTCCTTAGTGATTACGTATGATTGACCTAATTTTCTAACTATCAAATGATTTTTACTTAAAGAAATCACTCAAAAACATTACTTACAAAAAATTCGGATTTTGGAATGGACCAATTTTAAAAACATGTTTACAAAGTAAAATGGAAATTTTTATGTAGAAATGAAGGTCATAAGTAATATATATAATGAAGACTCAATTTTAACAAAAATAATTATATTTTCTTAAGTAATAAATCCAAAACAAATGGAAATGATCAAAGTTAGAAAACCAGACTTTTCATAAGTAATTGTTATTATGGTCTTGTAAAATAAAAAGTTATAAAATTTCCTTTTAGCAAAAGTCATTAAGATCACGCCTACATTAAGCTCATCTCATGTCATTCATGTTAGGAAATCATTCATATTGCATGTATAGCTAATCTATATACTAGAAACATTACAAACATTTACACAACTAATTTTCGGAAATTGAAATTGTTGCTTCCCTAATCTGATTCGAACATTTTGAAGCTTCAAAGTTTTCAAAACTTGAAAATAATATTACAAATAGATAGATATTTCGAAGTAGATGGAAATCGATATTAATTTGCGAGATTCCGAGTTAAAATGACCAAGTTATGGCCGTTTTAAGTTAGAATTCCCGCTTAGGACGAGAATTACGAATTTGATAATTCGAATAAGATCGCTTAGATTAGTTGAGTTGAAATACTTATTAGAGTATTTCTTCCTTTTTAGGAGATCCCGAGATCGACGATTCCCTGCCACCGAATTACTACTGCTGAAGACCGGTCATCCAATGGCCGAGTGAGTTTTCTCCTTGTTTTGTTACCTTGATTGTGATTGTAGTTAGTTGCATTAGAATTATAGGAACAAGATAAAAATCGATAGAATGGGGATGGGATATATGATGAGACTGTGATGAATGTATGCCAAAGAATACTAAAGCATATCGAAACCACGATTTGATTGGATAACTGCACCGTTCATATTATTTCTGTTATATGTGTGATATTGGTTGGTCACTCTAAAGAATGTATAAATATTTTTGACTTAAGCAAAAAAATTAAATTGGTCATGCATCGCATCGGACATATTACATTTGGTAGCATGCTACTCCTACGCAGGTCGATCGGTATGGTCCGTAGATGACTCGTTTGGATAAGGAACCGTGCCAGAGCTCATTCAGAGATACTAAGGCGCATGTGGATACATTCTTGGATGAGCCTAGCCGAGTCGAGTGCTAGGAGCCGGGGCTTGGGGACTAGATGCGGTCGTGTAGACTCAATACCATTCCTAACCTAAGATACGGAGGGCGTAAATCCGTTCTGTGTGTGGGTTCCGGATACCCATGCATAATTGCTTGCTCACGTGTTTGTTCATGCATAGCATATGATTGATTATCTTGATTGTTATGGTACGGGATTAAGGGAATTCTCACTAAGCTAGTACAGCTTATACCCCTATAGTTGCTTAAATGGACATGTTATCTCAAGAATGCAAGATGGGGACTGAATTTTGGTATGACTCCGGCCAAGAATACGAATGTTTGAAGTTATTACTAGTTTTATGATTTGTCTTGTAATAGTTATGTAGGGAAGTCTGTGGATGAATGTAATCAAAGTTGAATGATTTTATTTTGAAGTATAGTGATTTGTATCTGAAGTATAGTGAATTTTTATTTCCTTTACATTGTTACTCAGTTATATCAACATAAAATGTATCATTCCGAGGTGTCTCCTTTATGTGTTAGATGCCTTGTACATAGTATGGAAGCCTTCGCGTGACTGAGTGGTTATATTCTTAGGCTTTAATATTGTGTACGGCGGACTGCCACGTTTAGGGTATCCTTCGGGGCGTGACAGTTTAGTTGGAATCAAAGCAATAAGGTTTTGGGAATTAGGTGGAAAGACTTTAGGAGAATATAATGTTAAGATACGATCTTAGGGATGGATGGATAAGTGATAGAGAGCCCCTAAGTAAGAAGAGACTAGATGTAGCTGCCTGACCCTTAGATGTGACTTTCGATTGTTAAAGATTTGAATCCTATCTTGGAGACTTTTGGAGAACATGGAAACGGACATATGAGGAAGGAAGACTGAAATTATTTGATGGGATGATCGAATTTATTTCCTAGCAGCCGCAAAATACAAGTAAGTGACCCTAACCCGACCTTTGATCCAAACCGATAAAGAAAAATTTAAGATTTTCCCTTTGACCTAGGAGACTAGTAGGAAGGATTAATTGTGCTTTCACCATTTTTCTAATAAACGAGTTTAAAGAAAATTAAAAAGTTATAACTCTTTTTCTAGACCATAAGCAACTTGTGAATAGTATAATTAGGCTAATGTGACTGTTTCGTCTTGTTTCTAGGAGACTACCTGAGGAGAACATGCAACAATCGACTAACCTTCCGATGAACAACAATGTGAGAGACACTCCACCACCACAATTCAATGCAAACAAGTCATAGACCTTCTAGGGTGTTTGGTGGATACACAAAAGCTCCTCTTACAACAAGTGCTTATTGGGAATGTGCCGTTCAGGTGGAAGGACCCCACCAAGTGACAACGTAAGGAATTGAAACTCCTTCTGTTATGGCTAGTCCAGGCTCCAAAGTCAGAAGGTATAAGATGACTAACCTAACTATTAAGAATGAACCTTTTAAGAAGCGTAAGATCACTTGTTGGAAGTGCAAAGAAGGTCATCATCTAAGACATGTCCACAATTGAAGCACAAGTGTTACCTCTGTGGGGATCCTGAACATAAGATTATGGACTATCCAGGGAAGAAAACCCTAAAGTGCTTCATTTGTAAACAGCCGAGACACTGGGCGAGGAAATGCCCTTAAAAGAATTAACAAGTGGATAGCTGTCCTTGCTTGGAAGAATTCAGTCTCCTAGAATATCAATAGATCTCTCTGTTGAGCGTTAGGAGCAAATAACTTTTTGGTTTATATCATCTAGTTCATGAATTAATTCTATGTAGTTTTGCGTCCGTTCTTTGAACTTTTGTAATGAAATTTACATCTTCTCTTGATTTCATGTATTTCGTTTTGTATATTATGAAGTTTTTTGTTATTGATTTTTATTTCAGTAGCATTTCAATATTTCTTATATATGTTTTATTTCTGCATTTCCGTGTTCTGTATTTCTGATAAGTTTCTTTAAGTTTCTTTTAATGCCTTAAGACGTAATAAAGATTTAGAATTTTCACATGAGCTTAATAAAATTGTAGGAGATATACCCCAACCACAACAAGAACCCGTCATGACTCCTTTAGGACCCGAAAACCAAGCGATACCCGAACCACTTAACCAAGGGGGAAATGCTTCAATAGAGATTGAACGGTTTACTAGTCAGATAAGAAGCTACATGCAACAGTCTCAAGTCAGTTCAACGTCTACACCTGTGAGATATGAGCAAGAAACAACACAAGATGAACCCCCATCACCCCAATACCACCAAAGTCTCTTACCATGCTTCATAAAGTACAACCAAATTTCGACGGAGTTTTTGGAAAACTGGATGAGGCAGAGGATTGGTTGGCACACATTGAGAGGTCCTTTAATGCTTTTGAAGTACCACACCGTCTGAGAGTCAATTATGGAACCTATATGCTTCGCTTACATGCCCGAGTATGGTGGGAATCTAAGGAAAGAGAGTTGACGCCTCCAGTTACATGGGAGATGTTTAAAATATAAGTTTTTGGATAAATATTTCCCATGAGCTTAAGATCCAGTACAGTACAGCTTTCCTCAATATCTCACAAGGAGATTGTAGTGTGGAACAGTATGAAACCGAGTTTAGTAGATTGTTGCGATACGCTCTCGGAATCATATAAACCAAGTGAGGAACTCAAAAGACAGGTGTTTCTAATGGTTTGAATGAAGATGCTTTGGACTCGATTGGAGGAATTTGATATCAAGAAGTTATCAAGGATTGCTAGAAAAGGGCACGGATAATAGAAATGCTCAAAGGAGGCAAGAAAAAAGTAATAAGGAAATGGTGTTCTATGTTGCAATGACCCCGAGTCAAAATGTCAGAACACTTCCCTTGGATGATGACCCAAACAGGAAGAAGACATAATATCGGATAAGCACAATGTTGGAAATGTAAGGGACAGCATTACCCTATACGGTGTCCACGACTTCAATCCAAGTGTTAACTTTGTGGTGACCCCAGTCACAAAGTTGAGAAGTGTCCTAAAAGGATGACCACCGATGCTTTCTCTGCTGAAAAACGACATTTGGCTAAGACGTGCCCTGAACAGAATAACCCGCATGTTGCTTCATTGAATCTACCAAGGAAGAAGAGGAGGAGATATAATAGGAATAAAAGCAACAAAAGAAAAAGGAATCGAAGTTCTTCAAGAACATCTTCATCCGAATCTAGTCCACAACCCTCACACATATGGAGTGTATGAAGAAGCTAGTGATAAGGAGCTGGAGTCCTTTGCCATGGAAGCGAGGATCAAATATGCAACTCTGTATCAGGTTAGCGCTATAACCCTTAGACTGCTGCATATCTTTCCTTTAATAGAATCAAGGAGATAGGTTGTTAGAAATACCCTTCGGATTAAATGGCTAGACAAAAAAAAAAAAAAAAGGAAAGCCCGAGACCATTAAAAGATAGAATGAGCCAATGATGGAAACTAAAACAAAACTTGATTAATTTAACGAATTCTAGGACAATCCTCATGCAACTTCTTGTAAACAGAGAACTTTGGAAGATCGAAATCTATGACGATCGTTACACAAAAGTTAAAACTCCAGTAATCAAACCTCAATTACCAAACTCCATAAGATCTTCACACGTAATAATTATACAATAAAGCAATGAGATCTCTTGATTTCAATCCCATCGAGATGATCACGATGATAAGAAATTAAAACGATGATGACCATATTGTTTAAGGAAATATGAATCACAAAGCACAATATTGTATATACAGCTACATAAGAATGGAGAAGCCAATCCACAACCTTCGTTGGTCAAGTAATCGAGTCATGAAAGGTCGTGTTGTCATGGGTCGTCTGGTGTCGATCGAATCGAGTCGTCTGTGGTCTCGAGTCAAGTCCGTGTCGTTTTCCAAAAGAGTCCGTGTGAGTGAAGGTTGGAATCGCTAAGCCCAAATCTTATTAATTGTATGTGCTATATTCAGTAAAATATCTATCATACAAAATTTAGAAATGATACAAACCAAAGCATAAACCGGTGCTAGAGGTATAACTCGAGATTCACAATCTTTTCTCGATAAACGACATACATGTAACAAGTTTTGCGAACAAAACTTTCCTTAAGGTGGGGAGGATGTAAGCCCCGGAAAATTTCAGTAAATAATTTCAAGATGAGCTTCGAAAATAAACCCTAAAAATCACTCCAAATTAAAACCGAAGTTCGATAAGTCCTAATTCACGAACGAATTTAGAAACTTCTTGTAAAGACCCGATCCTCTAAATCCCGAGACTTAGAGTACCGAATCCCCAACCACATATAACGTTTTCACATTATATGTAAGGTTGTCCTAAAACTAACAGTTTATGAAAATTGTTTGATCAAAATCACTAAACTTTACAAAGAACTTTTACACAAAACAAGATTGCTAACAAAAGCAATCTATACATACATTTACATCATATAAACATTGTTCAGTGCCAATACATGACACTACAAAATTACATGTTTTCTCAAAACATGAGAATCCTAAAAGATCTTATGGTCCTTACAAAAGAAATTAGCTTAACTAATAAGCCTTCTATACATAGCTTATCCTTAGCAAAAAGTCTTCTAAAGTCTCGGTAATCGGATCCTATTCATCCCATTCGTCCAGAAATCTTTCGAAATCGGACCCATACCCAAGTCATCGTAATATACTCGTCTCCAATACCTGCAAAGCAGCAAAAATGAGCCAGAGGCCCAGTACACAATAACTAATGCATAACAAGTCATCCAATTCATGTAATGCATATAGAACAAGTGGTTATCTTTATTACATTTTGATTCACAAATCAACAAGAGGGTATTCAAACCCCGGTCACACTTCGGGAATCCAGGATCCTGAGTAACAGCAGCTGCTCAGGGGGTTGATATAAGCAGTCCGAATACTTATGTCTCTATATCTATTTCATGAAGATAATAGCTTCATATAGGGTTTAAAAGCCGTTGCTCGACTCTACTTAAACTCAGTCCATAACATGAGCCTAGTTCACAAGTTCCATAAACTTTGAACTAAATCATGGTATTTCCCCTTAAGTTTAAGCAAACGTTACACATATACTATTCCCCCCTATCGGCTACCCACTTAACCAAAAGAATCGCTATTGCATCATAGCGTACCATTGCATCATGGTAAAGTCATTGCATCATGACCTGGTTAAGCGCCTAGCTAACATGTCATTGCATCATGACAGGTTTGCTGCTCCTCGACCAGATTAAACAGCTAATAGACATTCCAATTCATTCAATTGTTATGCCAATCAATTTAGGTCAAATTAGAAATGTCTGGTCCTAGCAAACATCAAACAAATTATTGCGTACCTGAACCCGTTAGTATAGAACTAGGATCTCTCGGTGATGAACTAACCGAAGAATCCTTAACTGTAATAGAAATATCACCATAATCAATAAATCAACAAGTTTATATCTCATTATCACAAGTATACACATATTATATCCATATATCACAATTTATCAAAGAATCCAAATAAGAATACAAGGTCATAAATAAGCATTAAACCTCCTATTACATTCTAAATCGCTTAATAAATACTTAATTGCTTAAATAACGACTTTGGAAAATTTTTAGAAAAAGTTATTAAAATTCAAAAGCTGCTCAACGCCGGCGGCATTGAGCCGGTGTTCAATGTCCTGAAAAATGCACACTGCCAACGCTGGCAGCGTTCAAGGGTACGCCGTCAGCCTTTGTACCCTACGCGTCGGCCTTGATTCCCAGTAGCCAATGTACAATATGGAAGAAAGAACGCCGGCTGACTTTCCTAATGAAAGCCGGCGCGTTCAGTTGGCTTTAAGAAATTTGATTATGTGGACTATCAACACCGCCTCTACGCCGGCGGCGTAGAAACTCAAATTGCCGGCGTACGTTCTGAAGAACAGATGCTGGCAAATCCTTAGCATAAAAGCCGCGGCGTAACAAACAGCGTTAGAAAATCGATTCTGTGGCTTTCTACCCCGCCTCTACGCCGGCGGCGTAGAATCCCCAGATGCCGGCGTACTTGTTTTAAAAATAAGCTTAAACTGAGAATTCAAATCCCTGTTTTCAACTTTAAAAAACCTATCTTAATACATTCTAAATCTCCTCAACTACACTTCCAACTTCATATCATTCTCATATCTATACTTCTCAATTCTAGCAACGCAAAATAAATTCAACACAATTAAACACTTCAAACTCCACTTCAATCCAATCTAGATTTCTCCTACACAATTCCTCTTCACATCTTCCCAACACTTCATATCATCTCAATAATAGATACACAACCTCACACACTCACAAGCTCATTCCTAACTCAACCCAAGCATGAACAACAATTAAGACAACATTTAGCTCATTCCAACAAAGAATTCATGTAATCACTTCAAGAAAGAAAACAACCAAAACAAAACTGTCACGCCCGAAGGGTACCCTAAACGTGGCAGTCCGCCGTACACAATATTAAAGCCTAAGAATGACCACCTCAGTCACGCGAAGGCTTCCATACTATGTACAAGGCGTCTAACACATAAAGGAGACAAATCGGAATGATACATTTTATGTTGATACAATTGAGTAACAATGTAAAGGAAATACAATCCACTATACTCCAAATACAAAACACTATACTTCAAATATAATCATCAAACTTCAATTACATTCATCCCAAGACTTCACTACATAAAACTATTACAAGGCAAATCGTAAAGCTTAGCCAAAAACTTCAAGCATTCTTATATCTTGCCGGAATCCCGAAGTCATTCTCGACTTCAACCATCTGGTCCCCACTTAGCATTCTTGGAATAACCTGCTCATTTAAACAACTATTGGGGTATAAGCTACACTAGCTTAGTGAGAATTCCCTTAATTCCGTACCATAACAAACAAGTTATTAATCAATCATATGCTATGCATGAACAAACACGTGAGCAAGCAATTATGTATGGGTAACCGGAACCCACACACAGAACGGATTTACGCCCTCCGTATCTTGGGTTAGGAATGGTATTGAGTCTACACGACCGCTGCTAGTCCCCAAGCCCTGGCTCTTAGCACTCGACTCGGCTAGGCTCATCCAAGGATGCATCCACATGCGCCTTAGTACCCGAGAATGAGCTCTGGCACCGGGTCTCGTTACTCAAACGAGTCCTCGGACCATACCGATCGACCTGCGTAGGAGTAGCACGCTACCAAATGCAATATGTCGATGCGATGCATGATCAATTTACTTTTTGCTTAGGTCAAAATATTTATACATTCTTTAGAGTGACCAGGCAATATCATACACATAAATAATATGAACCATGCAGTTATCCAATCAAATCGTGGTTTCGATATGCTTTAGTATTCCTTGGCATACATTCATCACAGTCTCATCATATATCCCATCCCCATTCATATCGATTTTTATCTTGTTCCTAAAATTCTAATGCGACTAATTACAAGCACAATCAAGGTAACAAAACAAGGAGAAAACTCACTCAGCCATTGGATCACCGGTCTTCTAGTAATAATAATCCGGTGGTAGGGAATCGTCGAACTCGGGATAACCTAAAAAGGAAGAAATACTCTAATCAGTATTTCAACTCAAACTAATCCAACGACTTCATACGAACTTATCAAATTCGTAATTCGCGTCCTAAGCGGGAATTCCAACTTAAAACGGCCATAACTTGGTCATTTTAACTCGGAATCTCGCAAATTTTATATCGATTTCTATCTACTTCGGAAGAGCTTTCTAAATACGAAGTTTAAATCAAGTTTTGAAAATATCTAAGCCTCGGAAACGAGGGATCAGATCTGTACAGGGTATATAATTCCGAAAATGCGGTTTTCATGAATGCACTTGAGATTCCTAAGTATGAAATGAACTAAATGCAATGGTAATGATTTTCCCTATCATGAATGTCATGAATGAACTTAATGAGTCTATGTTCTTATAACTTTTTATTTAAAGAATTTAAAATAAACTTTTCTTAGAAACCATTTCATACCAATGTTTAGTAAGTGAATTTACTACACTTGACCACACTACATATTACAAGGATTTTCTTTAGAAAAACTCTACTTTGTTTAAAGAAATTTTGACCCTTATATTAGTTATATCCTAAGGCCTTTATTTCTTTAATAAAATCACATTTATAAACTTTTAAGTGGGTTTTACTATGGGGTTTCCAAAAATCCGAATTTAAAAGTCCATTTTCAAGTTGATTCCTTTAGAAAAATATTTTATACTCAAAACTTTAAGTTTATTATACCTATATCCTAAGGACTTCATTTATTTAAGAAAATACCATTTTTGAAGTTGGAAAAATAGTGTTTTCTAACCATACATCCATTATTACGAATTTCATCTATATGACTTTTAGTTCAAAACTTCTATTGGACTTCATTTCTTGTTTCCAACATTTTCTTTAGAAAAATCTCATTTAGACTCATGAAAAATACTACCAAACATTATCTATTACCCATAGGCTTCATTTCTCTTGTAAAATACATGTTTAGAAGTTGATAAAAGTGTTTTTGACCTAGGTTTCAAAGTCATCCGAATTTACACAAGTTCATATTTTGAAAAGTGTTTTCCTTTTTGACTTTATTAACTTATCTAACCATAGATCTACATACTAGGAAGGTGATTTACTAAAGACAAAAGCATTAAAGACTATTAATGCACATAAACTCAAAAAAGATGAGATCTTAAATGCCTACATGAATATGAGTAGTAAAATGTAGATCTACTATATCAAATGCTTAAATGAGTTTTGAAAACATAAAAACTATATTTTTATAAAAGATCTTTGTTTAAAAACTTTTTGTTGAGTCATAAGCTTTTGGTATGAAAGCTCCTTTAAAAGTTAGATCTACTTTGTAATGGTTCGGATTTTTGTTTTGATATCTCATTGTCCTACTAAAAGATCATGGGACATGGGTTGAAATATCCAAAAATCACTTAGCCATAACAAAGATGATGGTGGAGTAAAAGGCTTACTTACTTGAAGTAAATGGAAGATGAAAGAAGAATGGAAGTTGTGTGTGTATGTGGGGGGCTTAAAGTTTCGGCCAAGGAGGGAAAGAGAGGGTTTTTGAGAGCTTTTTCACTTTGTAAATTTGGAAAGTGAAAGAATGAAGAGAGAGAGAGGAAAATAGTTATATATGAAATGGATTTAGGTTAAAAGAAGAAGAAAATTTAAATGGAGCATGGATGGGGGGCATTTCGTCGGTCACTATTCATGAGGGGGGAAGAAAAAGTTTGATTTGACTTTGTTTTGATTGATTAACTTGATGTGAAATTGTTAAGAGTGTAAGAGAAGTTAAGGGACAAAAGTGTAGAGAAAAGTGAGTGATTTGAGTGATGGTAAGGGTTAGACTTGTAGGGTGGCTAATAGGTAGACTAGGTGTACTTTTTGAATAGTAGGAATAGTTGACAAGACAATTTATTTTCCGGTAGTAAGGAAATACGAATAAAAAGGCTATAACTGTATTTTTCATAAGCCGGAAAATTATGAAAAATATATTTTTGAAATCCTTATTTTATTTCGATTCAAATGAGTATTCATAAGAAATTTTTGAAATTCTAGTTCCGGGGCACGCTTTTCTATAATGGGTCTCGGGATGACCCGGAATTGAAATTTTCTAAAATCTGATCTTTTCTTGGTTTGAAATATAATCAAGAACTATATCAAAATTAATTTTGCTTATAAAAGTTTCTTATTTGGAAATCGAGGAAAAGCCGGAATTAGGGTTTCTAGGTCTTTCTCACAAAGCTTGAACTAAACGTTTAGGGTTTCATTTTCTGGTTTTCGAAGTTTACTTGATTACTAGGAAACCCAGGGTATAATAATAATATAATAATAATAAAATTGTGTAATGAAATAAAATGAATAGTGCAAAAGAATAATCAATTACCGGTAGAAATGAAAATACGTAAAAAGGTTATAACTGTAACTTTTATAACCCGAAAAATTATATAACTATATTTAGAAATCTTGGAATTACGAGTCTAACGGTACTAATGGTATATTTTTGATATCTCGAGTCCCGGGACACGCTTTTCGAAGTCTGTATCCGAACGGGTTCGAGATAGGTCAAAAATTTACCAATCTGATATTTGTGAACAAACTTATATTACTACGAGCTATTCTACTTATTTAAACTACCTCGGCCTCTAGGTTAAGGGCGCTAGATTGCCGGACTTAAGCTATTGTATTCCGGTTAGGGTTTCCGGATGATTTTCCGGTTTAGACCTTTGCCAAGTTGGAAACTGAGATTTTCTGTTTATACAACGTATTAGTTTGAGAAATTTATTTTAAATTTTATTTTTATAAGCATTTAATATCTCTTACTGCTTTCGGAAATCTTGAATTGAATTATTATATCGGAGTTATATCGGTAATGGTTACCAGATATGATTTTCTTGAGTTTGAGTCAATTATCGATTTTTGGAATGATTTTGGGGAAATCTTGATTTTATAATTTGCTGAAAAAGGATCTTCATAGTGTTTTGTTTTCGAATTTATTTTGCTTCGATTTAAGGTTTTATGAACAATTGGTTAACTTAAGGATTATTAATTTGTTATTTTGTTTCTTGAATTCTTCCTTCTTAAGATTACGAGATTTCAATTTCTAACTCGTTCTATGATTCTTGGAGTTTGATTTGATCGTTAGGGCTTTATTGTGATTTCCGTCTCTTAGGATTATTAGTCTGGTCGTTTGGGGAATTTCCAAAGTCTATATTTTATTATTGGCAGATAAAGTTTTCTTAATCGTGCCAAAGCCTAGTTATGGAATTGGCCTTTGGTGATTTCCTGATCCTTCAAATTGTCATGTTATGGATTAACTTGCTTTTTAGCAAATTATCACTGTGTTTTATTTTTATCCCGATTTTTATGAATTATAGATTAGGTAAAAGTTTATCTTACGTAATGGTTTTTGGACTTAAGGACTTTTGTAGTCCTTATTTTATTTTTAGATTTTCTCAAGACTAATGAATTCTTACTTTCGTTTATATTTCAGGACTTTTCAAAGTTCGGTTTTAATTTGGAGTGATTTTTAGGTTTATTTTCGAAGTTCATCGTGGAATTATTACTGAAATTTTCCGGGCTTACAAAAACAACACCATAACTAAATCAATTCAATTACAACTATA
>JAMXBD010004778.1:0-42914 GCA_024138025.1 Combretum micranthum
CAAAATCTAGGTTGTTTTCATTGTAATTTTCAAAGTGGAAATTCGTATATGGGGAAACCAATTTTGAAAACCTTCTTTTTGATCTCAACAAGTATTTTATATTGAAAATGGAATGCTTTGATGATATATAATATAGGAAAAATTATTTTCATTGAACTAAGTAAGTTTTAGTAAAAGAATTACTCAAAACAAGACAATGAGTTTCAACTTGTGAATTTCGGTTTTATGAATATGGATTCTTAGAAGTTTCTTTTGAACATTATGTTTGGGATTTGATAAGTATGTAATCTCTTAATTTTGTTTAGAGGATCTCCTTGCAAGTTTAGGACTAATATGAGTTAACCTAAGTAGTTAAATAGAGTAGATATGGCAATTTTTCACAAAGGCTCAAATCTGGAATTTTCGCAACCCTACTGTACAGTATGTTTCCGACCCCTAAATGACCTTAAATGTTGGAATTAACTTTGGAAATAGATAGCTCTTTCGAAGTAGGTATAAATCGGTATATTATAAGCTAAATTCCGAGTTAAAATGAGTTAGATATGACCTTTTTAAGTTAAGGATTCAACCTAGGCGGAAATTGACGAACTTAGTAAATAAAATTGTTAAGTTTAATAGAACTTCTTGAGAGATACTCATTGAGGGTATTCTTTGTACCTAGGTGAATTGGAGGACGGGTTACCACTTCCCGAGGACTATTACGACTAGTGGATTTTCACTACATGGACAAGTGAGTTCATTTCTCAATTAATTATGCTCTTGGATGTGCTTGTAGTAGTAGTGGCATTAGACTTAGGAAAAGATAAAATTGTGATTGAATGGTGATCTAAATTTGCATGAATGAATGATAAGTATATCGAGGCTAGCTTTGTTGCAATAATCTTGTATGAGCTAGTATAGATTTGGAATGTCTGAAATTTGTATGGTCACTTTTAAATTATCTAAGTAATATGTCATGATTATATGAATAAACCGTACATGCATATCACGTAGTGAGCCATATATCATTGTCGAGTATGTCTTTGGTGGGACAAAGGTGTACTTGGGAGGCAGCGGGTCTTTAATGAATGGGGCTAGGGTTACATGACTTATGGACCACCCCATTCGAATAATGAAACTATGGTTGCATGACTTATGGACCAACATTAAAAATTGTGGTTGCATGTCTTATGAACCACCCCACTTAAGATTGGGACAATGGTTGCATGTCTTATGGACCAACATTGGAATTGTAGTTGCATGACTTATGAACTACCCCAAACCCCGAATGGAGGGCGTAAATTCATTCACTTATGACTACCGGAAAGTCATATGCTTGCTTGCTCATTTGCTTGTGCATTCATATGGTTGTTTAATTATAACTTGCTTGTTTAGATATTTTAGCTTGATCGAGTATGTTACTTGGAAATGAATCTCACTAAGCATTAACTTATACCTCAACAATTTTTGTTGCAGTGTTCCTATTTTTGGATGTTCCGAGAGGACATTTTGTACAGGTTTATCACATGGAATTAAAGAGCTTTTGAGGAAGTCGGGACTATGTAGGCGTGGACTTCTAGGAAAATCTCTTTAATGTGAATTCATATATATGTAATTGGAGCTAAACGATGTAGACTCCTATTATTTGGCGGGGTATGCCCCCTTGGCTTTTGTAAAGATTAACTATTTATCTTGATGTGATTTATATTCTTAATGCTATGTATGCTTTCTTAAGACTACTCGAATCAAAGTGTGATCCTAAAAGTTGTGAAAGTACACCTTACACTCGATATGTAAACTTATGGGATGACTAAGGTGGTCATACTTAAGTTTAAGTATCGCATGTGGTGGACTGTCGCGTTTAGGGTACCCTTTGGGACGTGACATAAAATCCATGCTACACTTGATTTCGGTTAATCATGTGTATTTTGTTTGTTCATATGATTGGTGCATTCTCATATGTTTGATTTAAAATACTTGTATGGATTATGGAAGTGTCTTATAGATGGAATTATCTCACTAAGCTAGTTTTGCTTATACCCTTATAGCTTTTTGTTACAGTACGATTACCTTTGGTTGGCCCCAAGGAGTCCCGTATGCCAGGTACGAGTATAAGCTACTAGGAGTTTTTGGGAGAAGCTTTATGTATTTAAGTTTTGAACATAGACTTTTAGGAAAATTTCTATAGTAGGCTTATGTTATAATTGTTATTATTTTGGAAAAACTTCTAAAGCGGGGGAATGCCCCTAAGATGATGTAAGGATATTATTATGGAAATCTTATGTTTATTTATATAAATTCTTGCTTGCTTTTATTATCTACTTAAATGTAATACCCCGTGAGTCTCCTACTATCTTGGAAGCATACCTTGCATGTGATATCAAAGCTCCTGCATGACTAAGGTTGTGATTCATTAGTTTTAATATTATATGCGGCGGACTGCCACGTTTAAGGTACCCTTCGGGGCGTGACAACGCTTGCCTAATATTAATGATTGCAACCGAAGTTAAACAAAACCTATTAGCATATCATATATATATTTTTGAAAACTTTTGACCTCATGTTTTGTAAAACGAATCAACCATTGATCTCATCCCTTAAAGAGACGATGTCACTCTATCTATATTAACTTGTCTCTTGAAGAAAAGAGTTTAGCTACTTACTGACTCGTCTATTCAGAAAATGAGTTTAAATTGTTCAAATTTGGAATTATTTTTGTCCCAGTAACATTATCATAACTACTTTTAAAATATTATTTAACTTTCCAGCATACTATACATTAAAAAGCAATGAAATGTCAGTTTTTATATGAATTTTAGTAGAGATAAATGTGCAATTTTACACATTTATCAATTTCTTGTACCCCATTTCTTAACTCATTTGATCATTTCTTATATCCAACATAATATCCTTATCAATACTTTTGATTAATCTGATCTTGATTTTGGTGTCAAAAAATATAAATGTTATTTTTTTCTTATCATATGATGGTTATAGTTAGAGGTGGGCAAAAAAACCAACTGAATCAAGCCAATCCGTAGCTAAATCAATCTAAACCGGAAATATGGTTTTTTTTAATGGTTTTGTTTAAAAATTTTTCAATTGAACCAATCCATAAATTTATGGTTTGATTTGGAAGGTAAACTAAACCAATCCGTAAAACTGAACCAAACCGTTTTCGAAAAATATAATAATATTTTACTATATGTTTATATGATTTTATTTGATATTTATTATTTGGTGAATATTAATTAAAATCACTTTTTTCATTTTTATATTTTTTTAAGCTCATGATATATAATTTTTTTTGATGATGAACTATTTTTTTAATAGCTTTTAACTTTATAAAGTATGAAATTTATTTATTTATTTAGTTATAAACTTTCATTTTGTATTAATTATTTAATATATTTTGTCAGCGGATTATTTTATTCGTTGATAAATTTTGTTGATAGATAATTTCTTATTTTAGCTAAAATTATTGGTAGATAATTGACATGATTGTTCTATTAAAAATTAAAAATTATGACTTACTATATATTAGTTGGTGAATGTATTTATTGGTGGATGTATTTTATTGGTGGATAATTGGTTTTATAGAGCACTATAGATTAAAATTATGATGAATTTATAAAGTATTTTGTCATGGTTTATAATACAAACTTTATAAATGATATAAATATTTAAGCATCTACTCAAATGTAAAAAAACTAAAAAAAAATTTTAGTTAGAATTTTGATTTAATCCGTAGTTCAAACCGAACCAAATAGTTACTTAATGGTTTAAAAAATTTCTAATCCAAACAAAACCGTTACTTAATGATTTGGTTTGGGATAGAAAAAAAATCATAAATTATGGTTTGGTTTGGTTTGGTTTAAGAAAAAACTGAATGAAACGATCCACGCCACCCTTAATTATAGTGACGGTAACTGTCCTCTCTCCTCACACTCTCTCTCCACTTGCTCACTCTAGATTAAAAACCATTTTTTTTACTATTCCCACTCTTTTATTTCGTTCCTACTCTGGGCTTGTTTGGATTATCAGTTTTTAATTTGCATCAAATCAGTATTAGTATCAGTTCAGAGTTATTATCGGTTCAATGTCGGTTCGGTTTGGTCAGCTTATGAATAAAACTATTGGTTTCTTATCGGTATCATATTTGTATCGATTCAGTATTGATTCGATTTAAAAACGATGTCAAAAATAGGCTAAAACGGCAATCCAAACAAGCCCTATTTTTTTCCCCACATACATATTTTTTAACAATTTTTTTCGTACATGCAATACAAGTACGTTATGCATTAGTGTCATCCAATATAACTCTTTAACGTAACTATTTTATATGACTTTTCTTTTAAATGTTTTTTTATTTTATAAAGTGGTGTTTTTAACTTTTTATATTAATAATATAGATAAAAAATGAAAAAGGCCAAAAAGCAACTTCTTTTTTTTTTCAATTATCATTGGCTTGTCATTTGAAAAATGATTTAATTTTAAAGGCTCCTGGAGGGCTTTGAAACCCAGTATTATATAAATCGAATTGTAAAAACTGGGTTCATCGAAACAAGAAACACCCGAAGTTGAAATGGATGCGACAGTCGGAAGATTCTTCGAGTCTGTCACCAACTTCTTCACCGGCAGTGATCAGATCCCCTGGTGTGACCGAGATATTGTCGCTGTAAGTACAAACCCTTCCTCTCGTTTCAATTTTGTTGCTTGTTCCGCTCAAACCCATCACCAGTTTGGCCCAAAAAAAAAAAAAAAAAAAGCCCCATCACCAGTTACTTACAATTTTCCTTTTCATATTTATTTTTTTGGTTGTTGTAAAGTACTGTAGTTTTTTTTTTTTTAATGGAATTTTTGTAATCCTCCAGGTATTGCTTGCTCGTTTACTGCTTGCTGAATGTTGTTTTCTACATCGGAATTGTTAAATAGGTTATGTAAGGGTGCTCTTTAGAAGCTATATGTGGCAAATTTTCTTATGTTTTGATTAGAATATACTGAAATTTATCACCAGGAAAGCATTAGGAGAAAATCTTCTAGATACAGCTACTAATAAGTGCCAGGGGGTATCCCTTAACATAAACATAATCCCTTTTAATATTTACAACAGTCGTGGTCAGAGCTGCAGTGAAGTTATGATGGCCAGGAACAAGTAACAGATGTGAGCAGATTTTTTCCATCCTTAGATAAACCAAATGGTTAGTAGTGATGGTCGCCCTTTTGAATTTTGTGGATACGATTATTCTATGGGTCATGAAAACAGCTTCAATGTTGAGTAGTGAAGCTTTGGCATGTGAAAGTTTACCCTTTGTCAAATGTTTCGGTAATTTTTTGTTTTTCAATTGGGGTACTTAACTATGAGAAAAAGATGGAAGGCTATCGGGTATGTAAGTTTGATAGTCACACCACCTGAACATGTATCGAAAAGTTGTGCCATATTTAGGCTAACAATATAATTATTTAATCTAAAATTTTAAACTTGTAGACATGTTATTATAGTTATTGTATATAGTATATACCACTCCCCCTCAATTGTAGGCTTGAATTTTGACTAAAGCTTATTAAGTGGAAGACTTAATTAAATGGAGGTGAAATGAGTGGGTTTGATTCGAACTTATGACCTCCTACTAGGGTATCATGAACATCTATAGAGGGGAATGTGTTTTATTGATTTCTATGGTTGTTACAATACAGAACAAAGTATGTACATAAGAGATTAGAGTCTTGTGATATGAAAATAATTAAACTAACCCTTATTTAATAGAACTTAATTCATATAGATATGTATAGCAATACTATCAAGTCTAGAAGGGTCATGTATCTTTTAAGCAGTGCAAATAGCTAATAAAAATTATGCCAACCAGTCCAAGTATGTCATTAATTTATTAATTCTGTTAAAATCTGCTTATAAGTCACTTGATAAGTAAGCATATTTCAGTGGCCCCTTAACTTGGGTCGGTTAGCATGATGTTTTGTTCTTTATGCATCTTGCAACTTAGAACAACCTTTTTGCAATTGGCCACAAAACTTACACTTTTGCTCTTTCATTTCCCAAATTATGCTTCTGTCATAGGGCTGCACCATGATTTGAACTCAATAAATGCACTAAGGTGTGCCTGAAACTAGAATATTTCCCTCTATCCTGCTATAGATCCTTTTATAGTTGCTTGTATTCTCATTATTGTGTAGCTAATGTTTTATATTCATCCGATGACCCCATGATTTTGTTACTGGACTTCTTATTTTGCAGGGTTGCGAACGAGAGGTTGCTGAGGCCAAGAAGGGTTCCAATGATGAGTTGATCGATGAATGCCTTATGCGGTTATCCTGGGCTCTTGTTCACTCAAGACAACCTGAAGATGTACAGCGTGGAATAGCCATGCTTGAAGGTAAAATACTCTGAAAAACGATATCATGAAATAATGAAATATGACTCTCTCTCTCTCTCTATATATATATATGTCAATACCTAAGTTACTGACTACAATACAACTTTGCTTTGGGACTGCTTAATATTCTTGTGTTCTTGTTTTTCTGTCTATCTTTCTGCACTAAGTAAGTGCCATTTGCAGCCTCTATTGCTGGCACAAAAAGGCCACTGCAACTGAGGGAGCAGTTATATCTACTGGCAGTTGGTTATTACAGAATTGGAGACTACTCAAGGAGCAGGGAACTTGTGGAGCGATGTTTGTCAGTAAGAATAAAACTTTGGGAGTGCTAGCATAATGAGAATCACATATATATGCTGTAATCACACAGCATTCTTGAAGTTTTCCTTCTTTTCTTCATTTTTCTGGGTCCATTGATTTCTGCATCCTTTAAGTTTGCATCCTTATTAAAAGATTATATCCATGTACAATCTTAAAATGATTACTTTTTTGTTTTTGAGGTTAATCTCCACAAAAGTTAATTTTTTCATTGAACCTTTTGTGGTTGCATCTTATGCTCCACTCTGAGCAAAAAGGACACAAAAAGGATGTTTGTCTTCAATATGGGTTGCAAACCAAGACTTGGTGTGATCTTATCATTCAAAGTTAGTGTCTCCTTTGTAGGTTAATGCAGATTCTAGAAAATCTCTCAATTGTATAGCTAATATGCTGTATCTCTTTGTTATTACTCTGAACTATTCACCAGTGTAAGATGGATTCTTTAGGCACCAATATATTAGGATGAATAATTGAAGCGCTTTTGCATGTACCCCCTGTTGAGGATGAATAAAACAAACAAAAGTTATTAAGAAATTAGCGTTAAGTAGTTGTTACCCATAGTTTAGGAGATTGTAGGCTTTTCTCTAAACAAGTCCTCAATCCTCAATTTCACCATATGGTCTATCAAGAACCTGAATATGAACAAGATCACTAATGATTGGTTTGTGCATTGACTCGTGAATAAATCCTTGAGCTGGACTCATAAGCAGATAGAATTGGAGTCCACTGTTGTGGTGATTCTTTTCACCTTTTGGCTGTCTTTTCCAACAGTATGTGCTGTATTTTGAGAAGTTTGAAGCCAAGTGGTGTGCATTGCCATTGGTTGTGACCCAGTGAATACAAGAATGTCAGTGGGGGAGAGCAGCCAGATGTGGAAGCTACTATTGGTGAACATGAATGAGCGGACAGCCTATGTGTGTTTACCTGTCTAATGCCAGTTAAATGTGTTCAACCTAGGGTGTGAATGTGATTGTGACCCGGATCCATTACAGCAACGTGTTAGTAATCAACTTGAGATACTGGCCTAGATCTAGACAAGGGCAGATGGTTGTACCATACGTATTGCTCCACCCATGACAAGCATGGCACAAGGGATTTCACCTAATGCCTGATCCAATATGTGCTTAGACTGTCATTTCTCTTCAAATCAGGTTACTTTGGCTTGATCAGGCACAAATAACTAACTACCCACCCTTGTTGGAGCCCAGATCTATCATGTATAGGGGAGCTTGATCTACCCTCGCATAGCAATCAACATGTGAACAACACATGTCTGAACCAGAACACACATTCTCACAACATGAACTTGATTGCATGGCTTGAATGCACGGACTATAAGAGCTTGACCAACTTGTACTGCACCTGTTTGCATGCAGCCATTTGTGCACAACTATAATCACGAATTTCTTCCTTGAGCTTGGCAACTAATCAGTAGGAGATGTGACTTGTGGTTGGACCTGTACTTAGATTCCATGGTTGACAGTTGTACCCACACGTCCTCCATCATCCTTTGGGAAAACCAAATTTGAGATAGGAGTGACCCTAATGCATGTTGGGCACAATTTGACCAGTGTAGCAAGACCTATGCTGCAGATGCCACTTGAACAGGACCCTGATGTTGGGTTCAATAGCAACTTGACCTGGTCTTTGTTCGGCAATTTGACCATTAATTGTGTCCAGAATGGCAATCTGACTCATACTTGGTTCTGCAACTGGCAGATGGTAAGGTGGTCTCTGTTATTGGTGCTCTTCTTCGTTCCCATCTCTGTTGAGGTCTACTGAAGGTTTTTGTGTAGTGGGAAGCATTGTTGCCAGAAGAGCACTCTTGGGAGTCATGGGCGAGTTCTGGTGCCTTTTCTTTACCCTTTGTGCTTGGGGTTGAGCACCTCCTTTGGGAAGTGATGTTAGAGATGTGATGATAGATCAAGCATGAAAGTTATTCTGAAATCAGTATAAAGTAGTTACTAGGAGTAGCTGTAGTTTGACATTGGAGGGCTCTTTTTTGATGACTCCTGAAGCCCTAATTTTACCTTAGGTTTTGGCAAGAAGAGCTTGATTACAGAATTCTAGTAAGTGCATTTTGGTTTCGTTGACTTTGCTTTTGTACCTACCAATGAAGAAATCTTGGAGCAGTAATCATAACAGCATGTTTTTTTTTCTTCGCCCCCCTAGTAATTGTCGGGAAAAAGAAATCAATATTGATTTTTTAAAAAAAAATTATAAAAATGCCACTAAGATAAAAGTAATCTCAAAAATAGGTAAGTTGATCTCGTCTCTTGAAGAGATGAAGTCATTAGTGGAGAGACGAGGTCAGTGTAAATACACTGACCTCGTCGATCACTTATGATCTCGTCTTTTGAAAAGGTGAGGTAAACTTGCCTATTTCTGAGATTATTTTTTCATTTGGCGGATTTGTGTAATTTTTTTTAAAAAAATGGTTGTTCTTTTCCTTAATCCCTAATTGTCACATTTGGTATTTAAAATTGAACTATTTTTATAATTAACTATGGAGTTTAAAAGTGTCAATCTGATATCTAAATTTGATTGATTTTGGCAATTAATTACTTGAACTTTGTCAAATATTGTAATTAACTGCTTGGAATTTATCTATTTTTGCAATTAACTACTCATCTATGTATCAGAAATGAAGCTGAAAAGTTTATAAATAGTAAATTGACACATTTAAATTTTAAAGAGTTAATTGAATAAATTAATAAAGTTAAGTACCAAATGCAACATTTATCCATGGTTTTTTTTCATGGTTTATGACAACCATATCCAATTTATTTATTTATTTTTTTAGTTGTACATATTTCCATTTCAAATGAGCACTTTTTTTTTTTAAATACTTGATATCATTGCGAAAATGAAACAACTGTTTTTTGGTGCTTTCTTTGCCTTGATGTTGTTTTCTCGATTTATTGTATGATCCTCGAGTGTAATGGCTTCATGATTAACACAACATTTTAATTACCTTTGATGGATTGAAGTTAGTTTTCTCACTGCATGTTTAGAATCAGAAAGATACCGTCCTGTCGTACCAACACAATTTAGGAAATTCATGGGCAAGAAATAACGCATCTCATGCACGGTTTGCTCTTTATGAAATAACTGCTGCATTCCTGATGAAAAGGACTCAATTGCTAGCGCTCTTTCGGTCAAATAAAAATTGCTAGCGCTCTATCATTTGACAATTCTTTTGCAGAATAATCCTGATTGGAGGCAGGCACAGAACCTTAAGAAGGCAATTGAAGACCGCATTACAAAAGGTATAGTTGCCGCTTGCCAATTATTGATGATTCTATCTCTTCATGTTTTTTGCATAGAAAGTCATTGACAGCTATCTTGCTTGTAGATGGCATTATCGGGATAGGCATTGCGGCTACTGCTGTAGGTCTACTAGCTGGTGGGCTTGCTGCGGCCCTGTCTCGAAAAAACTGACACTACCAGTTTTAGTAATTAGATGCACTGAGGGGAGACTGTGACTTATAGTACCTACTTCTCCTGTTTTGCATTTTCCTTATGATTTATGGGAGAGCTAGACCGAAGTTCAACTGGCCTTTGGTTGGATTTGGATTTTATTGTACAGCAGAGATATGGTTTAATGGCTGCTTTGACAACGTTTTTGCATAAAACTTGAGATATCTATCCGCGGTTTTATTGCCTGTTCTATGTTTAGACTAGCCTGCCCATATCCTCGGTACATTTCCCGGCAATTCTATCTGTTATAAATGTTAGTGGTTATGTTCTAGGTCAATTATTGATATTGTCATTTTTATATGTCATAAATAAAGAGGCATTCATTATTATATTGTTTATATGTTTACAATAAATAATATCCCTAATTAATTATGTAATTATTTTAAATGTTCTTAGATACTTATTATTATATAAATCTAATATGAGTTTTGATTGATGATCATGTGATGCTTATTTATATGGAGATACAAATCAAACTCATAGGTACATGTTAGAGAACTAAGTACCAGAATGACCTACTACAAGATTACTACATGGATAAGTGTTATAAGTTATTTTTATAATAAAAATGTCATCATATACTTGGACCTAAAATAATCATGGATTCCAACATGAGGAATATTATGATATAACTCAATCAAATGTTTTTTTTTTACTAGATAATTATAAAGGTTGTGATTAAGTGTAATGTAAATCGTGTAGAGGAAGATGAGTGATTTGGATTTGATTTGTCCCTCTCATTATGAGAGTGCTATCTTTAGGCCTATTTGTAAGTGAGGTTGATGAATGCATGGCCATGCTCAAATAAATTAATAGTATAATCAATATTATTTGTCTTATTAGTCCACTTGGAGATCTAGAAACGATAAGGTTGAATAATATAGGGGTAACACTATTTATGCCTTATGTTCAATCTAGATATCATGTGACAAAAAGATAATGACATAAATTATAGATTATGTAAAGGTGTATCATCGATTTTTATTTAATTTGGGTAAATATAATGTATTGCTAGAGGCTACTTATGTTTTATGAGCCAAAAGAGTTTTTGGGTCTACTACAAACATGAAGTGAACTTACAGGTTCACAGATAAAGAATGAACCAAAAGGATCACGAGTTTAATTTAAATAAGTCTAGTGAAATTATTAAATTATTTATTAATCTTATTAAGAATAATAAATAATGATAATTTATAAATTTTAATTAATAAAAAGAGGAAAACCTTAATTGGATGAGGCATCCTAATATCATTATTCGTGATAATAATGGCATTAGTACAAATAGAACATAACATCTTTCATGTAGGGTTATAAACGTGTGCCCTCACATTGGACCCATAGAGAAATTATGCACATTTTGAAAAAAAAAAAAACACGAGAGCTCTTGTGTGGGATTTCAAGGGCAGGTTTGAAATTGTTCCAAGGTGTTAGCACACGTCAATCATGATCCGTTCATTCATATGGATACCGTAGAGGGGCTTGCGAGATCGCAACGCCTACATATTTGCATTATCAACGGAATAAAATTCGCAAAAGGTAAAGCCCTAATCTTCGTTTTCTTCTGTTTGATGAACCACATGGATCCCATCGGTTTAGGGATTGTGTTAAAAAAAAAAAACCACTGCTAAATCTGATTTCAGATCCCTAAGTTCTAACGGTCTAGTCGAATAGTTCAAACCATTGTAGAATGTTTGCACTTTAATAATTCATATTTATTCTGTTCAAATTATGGAGATTTGTGCTTATTTTATTTAGTTATTTAATAAAATTCCCATAAAATAGGCCTTTATCGTTTAATTTTTTGTTTTTAGCTCATTTATGCTTAAACAAAGAAATATAAATGATTTGATCAAGATTTGCAGCAACAAACAACAAAACATGGAATCCCAGCTAGAGTCACGATTGAGGTCTTAAACCGTGATTCACATTGAAGTCTAAAATTGCTTATGTGATTTGAAGAAGAAGAGAACATGAAGATTTGAACATAGATTCAACCACACCTGAGACCACGCCCGTAGTTAGCACTTGTCAAGATTGTGTCAAAGTGTGATAAAAGTTGAAAAGCACTTAGATTCAATCGTAGTTTGAATCCTACCCATGAACGAGCCTTTGATATGCATGAGATTTTCTGGCAAAGTTCATTATGACAATTTTGACATGTCAACATTGTAATAATTATTTATTGCATGTTTGTTACGAATAAATGGGTATGTGTCACGACCTTAAGAGGGGGCCTAGTAGTATTAATCTAAAGTTATCATACCACGTATAGTCCTGTAATATAAGAACCATCTTGCAAGTCAAAGATTATAAGACTACTTATTTATTAATATCTCTTACTTAAATGATACATATACATAAAATAGTCTTATTGGAATTCAACTATGGAATCTGATTTTTCACATTCTACCAAGATAGCAGAGAATCGGTATCCCCTACCAAATAGTTGGGGTTTCAATCTTACAAAATGTAAATTTCAGCTATTTGTGCAATTTATTCAAAATTATATTCTAAGTTTATAACAATCTAACTTTCTAGGTGCAAGAAGATTTAATAGAGAAGTACTCTCTACACATTCTTAGCCCGTTTCCAGCTATCGTTATTCCTATACAAAAACTGCTGAGGGGTAAGCGAAACCATAGCTCAGTGAGTTCATTCCTTACTACTACCGGTCACGCAAGTTATCAAGCATTATTTAATCACTCACGCAAATTTATCAATATGTGATATGAATGCATACGTAATGAATGCAAACAACATATCTATGGGAGTCCGGAGCCATAAAATGATGTAGATTTACGTTGTCTACATATCAGTTATCTCCTATATTTCTTTTACATGGGACACCTCGTTTTATTTTTAACGAGATTGCATGGTGGTTGCGTCTATCCAGACTTAACCAATGATTGTATATCATCGGTCAAAAAGGTAATATTTCCCAACATGTTCACGTGTATACGCTGGTTAATATTGATTAATGTATTGAGATCTGACCATCATCCTTCAATAGTGAAACAGGCAAGTAGACCCCCAGTAAAGCCACATCTACCGCCCTTTGGCAAGTGGATCCCCAATTAGGCAACATCCATTGCCACTTGACAAGTGGACCCCCAATTAGGCAACATCCACTGTCAAAACATTACTTGGAAATGTCCCATATTTATTTCATAAACTCTTTTGGTAAAACTTGTTGGTAATTATACCCTAGGCCAAATAGTTTTATGTTCCCTAATTAGATTAGGGATTCTTATGTTCGTTAATTATCTTATAATTTATTTAATAAATTATAATATAATTATTTATCCCTAATTAGATTAAGGGGTAAAAATGTCATTATTGAATGACATTATAAATAGAACATAAGGGTTTGTCTTTAGGGTTAGACGACACATGCTGTCACATTAGACTGCAGTGAAACACTGTAAACCAAAAGCAAATAACACGAGAGTCGTGATTAGAAAGTTTAATCCCGTTCGAATCTAGAAGGTGTTCTAGATTGTGCTAGCACACAGAGGATCTTAAGGAGCATTCATTCGTGTGGATACCGTAGAGGGTGTTTGCGTTTGCAACATCTCAGATCCGAATTTCCAGATTTGAAAAAGTACCAAAAAGGTATGGATCTGAAATCTTATATCTTGTTCTGATCTAATCGATACACATGGATACTGGGTTAGGGTTTTCTTTTGATTCCGCTGCAAAAGATTTGATCTTTATAAAAATTTTAAACCCTTGGAATCCCAACAAAACTCATTTAAGAGATAAACGACTTGAGCTTCTCCAAGTCATGGTCTTTGAAGATATATTTCAAAAATACATTTAATTGCAAATTCGGGACATTACCTATATGAGGTTTCAAGCACATGAGACGAGTATATCTGATTTGTTTAGTCGAGTGATTAAACTTATTCATTCATTCGGGCGATCATGCAGATGATAGCATTCACAACAATCAGTCATTCATCAAATAAGCAATACAACCAATCATGACAATAAGCAGTAGCAAACACAAGCAAATAGCAGAACATCTGAAATCCCTCACTTGAGCATTCTTATTTGTTTGATACGACTCTTAGGAATACTTGGGGTTTTAAAACTCGTATTCAATATTTCCTATGAAATGAAATAACATATATTTATCATTATACATGTTTATATAATGATTTCGGTTGTACTCATTTATGTTTTAATTCAATTTTTATTAATTCTGATCTATTTTTGTACTTAATTAGGATTTCTAAATTTTATAAAAGATATATTCTCCTAGGAAATTCATAAAATTCACAATAATACATTTTATGTAAGAGAAGTCTTCCTATAATTTGTAGATGTCGGTTTTTGGCTTAAACCAAGTCTATTATATTCCTTTTTTCTCCTGTTTTTATTATATGAATAATTACTTTGATGTTCATAATTAATTTTTTTATTTTCTAGTATTTATATAAAATAAGTACTAACGATTCTATTTATGAGAAGTTATCCAAATAATTTCCGATGCAAGTTTTTATCATGTAATATTCAACCAAATCTATAATATTCATTTTAATTCGGATTTTCATATATAAATAGGCATTGAAAAGCTTGTTGAGTACTATATGATACTTAATTTTATTAATTTATTTTATTTATTTTGTGTTTGCCAATAGATGATATCGAATATTTAAGTCTTATTTTGTTTAATAATTTTATTATCAAGCTTTTTTATTTATGTGGTCCTTTTAATATGTTTACTTTAAGGTAGTTGATATTTATTACTTAATATTTATTTTCATTGTGTTTCTCTTGAGGGGATCCTATTATTAGAATATGCCTATTTTTACATTCTTTAATGCCTACTTTAATAGGAAGTTTTCTTTATTATCTATTTTGTTTGTCAATCCTATCTGTCTACATAATTTGAGATTCTAGTATTTATATGATTATTTTTATCGTTTATTTACTAGTTTATTCATTTTTTTAACATATTTGTAGGTTAATTGAGTTAGTCATGTATCAAATATATTTTAAACTTCATTATTATTATTATTTTATAAATACAAAATCGTGATATGTAGGATATAACCCTAAAAGTTTGATTTGATTTCATGTTGAATATAAAGGAAAAATAGAATTTTAAAGTCTGCACCTACCCCATTTTATGCATGGCCTGTGCTGAAGGAGGGATGAACCATTTTGCATTGGTTCTTAATTTTAAGAGGCGATTCATATTATACTTGTAATGTTAGGTATCTTGGTATGTTCTAAGGTTTCTTGTTTTTTTATATATATTTCATTTCATAAATCATGTCATAGATGTATTTTATCAAATTTAGATGACTTTTATTATTGTAGAATTTATTTCTTTTATGAATGAAATATTAAAGTTCTTTGTCTCTATTGTACTTGTTAGTTTTTCTATGATATTTCCTTTAGCATATAACATAGATGATTCAAGTTTGATAAATCATGAATTGGTTACCCACATCATAGAGTAACCAATCATGGGGGTTCCATATATAGCTTCATGAATTGTTTTAAAATATATCATGATTACTTATAAATCCTAGGTTGACCGAACATAAGATGCTTTATAGACAATCTACCTATTGAATTTCCTTGCTTCTAAACAATAATGAAATATATAGCTAGAGAATGGATAGGTATTATTTTGCTTTAGTTAAAAACAAAGTGGCAAACGTTCCTTTCCTATTGATGATCAAAAACCCATATTGATAGACAAGGGGATGAGTTCTAGATGTTTTTAGAAATAGACTAATTTAGAAAGGAGTTATCTTACCTTTTAGGCTTGATCCTTGACTTGGAGTTTATTTAAGCTAAGTGATATTGTAACGCCCTCACCTAAGACGTTATTAGCCTGCCACGTGTCACTACCAAAGATTGACACACAAAGGCTATAATTTCTAATCTTCAAATATATATATCAAATATCTTTAAATTCTCACAAATAAAGGATACTCATAAAATAAAATGTCCTCAATTATGCTAAATCATAAACTAAACAAGTCAATTTAAAGAAATAAAAGAATCTCTTAAACTTCATAAAATTCTCACAGATAACTAATCTAATATAAAGTTTTTCTTCTTGATCTACTATTCATACTATACTAATCTCAATTATTAGTAAAAAGGTCAAATCCACTATCGCTTTTCCCATAATCATGAATACGCCGTAGCCCATCAGATCATAGTTAATAAAATCTTCACCTGTATCTATGGGAAAAATAAAGATTGAGCGAAAAATGCCCAGTACACCAAACCGAAAACATGTCCCACATGATCACACATCACAATATCACATACAACTTAAATGCTAATAAAACAAGCACAATTTATTATATTTCCTTAAGCCTGAAACCAATACAATTTAGGACTATAGATCTCCAGTCCTAAACCTGGAGTAACTCATGACCCCAAAGAAAACATATGTAAATAATAATATATATATTTTTTGTGTTCCACAATTAAGCTGGTAACGACTCCTAATCTACAGGAATCATCTCCAAGTGCAGCTCCACTCGGGACAACGCGACACAAAGATCATCAGGTTGTCAGTGTTAGTATTACACTACTGTCGTGGTCTTTACTAACCGCAGCCAATCATAAGCAACACTTGATTCAATAAAGTCTAATCATTAATTTAGGTTTATAATAACTAATCCTACAAGCACATACAATCAAACATGGTAAGGTCGTACCTGGATTTGCTTTCAACACTCCAATCCACCAACATAAACTTCTAATAGAATAGGAACCTTAATCCCATAAATATTCCTGACCGTCAACATATTTCACATCAATTTCAATTGCAACTACAAACAATAAGAAATTAACACACCTGTTTCATTTGTTCTCAATACTACAAAACGTTCAATACAGTTTCTCCAAAGTTCCTAGTTATCCCTCAATTCCTTCAATATAAATATACAATCTTTAATTAATAAAACAACTACAAAGATTACAACTTTAGAACCACAAAGATGGATATATCCACATTACCTAGACTTGTAGATCTCGCTCGCAATAGTACTCTAATTCAATCAATCTCCTGTCACGAGTAATTAACTATTATTAATTACTATAAACATATTTCTATAATCTATTGACCTTAGGAATCACAAAACTATAATAAAAGTTTTACCTTATCTTGAATCAAAACCATAAATCTCCAAATCCAATTTAGGGTTTCTCTACTAGATATTGAATCACCTTCAATAATATGAAAAGACTTAAAATTAGAATAATTATCTAAAGAAATTGATCAAAATAGACTAGAGATAGACCTATTTCCCTAGGGTTCTGCCTGAGGAATGTGTGTGCAATTTCATAAGTCAAGGGGTCTATTTATAGATGTAAGTCACTTAGGAAAAACACCAACGTTGCTTAGGAAAAACGTAGCCTATGCTGGCCACTACACCGGCAGCTTTTTTGGCTAATGTAAACCCCGAGATTTTTCACAATAGTATACGATAATAAAATAGAAAACACAAATTAGATAGTGAATTTAGAACCCAATAAAAATCCTAGAATAGATCTATGAGTTATAATAAACTCATTCTTAGTTTGAAAAACTCAAATAAAAATTTCTTTGACCTTAATAGATATAAAAACGAGATTTCGTATCTTGAACTGATAATTCAAGATATAATTAGAAGTATCTCTAAATTTCAAAACCGATAAGATTTAGTCTAATAAAAAAAATTATCGGTAAAAACAATAATCCAAAGATGAATTACTAAGATTACAAATACAATAATAGATACTAACACCGATCAATAATTACTAATCTAGATCTAAATGAAAATTTCAAACCCGCTGTTATACTTTTTAGGAAATTTTCAATTCATTAAGAATTGGTTCCTAATTTAATTTATTGAACTTGAAAATTTATACAAACAATCTAGAATTTTTTAGAACATTAGATAATTTTATTCGATAAAACTCGTATCTAACCGTTATAAAATATACGTTTATAAATTAATATTGGTTAAATTATTTTAATTAATTATTAATCAAACAATAAAAAATAAAAAATGAAATAGACTCGCTGAATTGCAAATCACGTGGAAACAAAGGAAATAGTGCAGAAGACTTCACGTTGAATAGGAGCAGGGGAGGATGAAATTTTCCAGTTTTTCTCGGTTGCAGCAAACTTAATTTACGTCCAACTTTGCTCCAAATTTAACAACCTAATTCAACTTGAAAAAGGCACCTTAACAATCCAAAAGCTTCACCTATAATACACATTAAATGCACAAGAATTTCAGATCAAATTCAAGAGTAAAATAGCTACAATTGGAGCTTCAACTACTATGGAACAACAGCAGTGGAAATTCTCGACTGTAGAATTTCATCCCTCACATCCATCTTTTGATCCAAATTTGAGCTCTAAGTTCAACTTGAAAATGACATGAACTCCAACCAAAACAATCCACATCAGATTCAATTAAATTCTAAGAAATTCAACCCAAACAAGTAACCAAAACAGCTCCAAATGGCCTTGAAATTTCCAATCAAGCAAGCTACAATTAGAGGAAATTAAGCAAGAACAGCAGCTACACAACACACCATTTTAGCTTCGATATTGATAAAATTATAGGCCTTCTTGCTTGAGTTATTTTTTTTTTACTAAATGAGCATCAATAAGAGGCCTCTAAATGGACACTTTAAACACCAACAATTAATAAAAATTATGAAGAAATCTGTCTAAAAATCTATGAAAAACTGGAGTAGAAAATGCAAACTTTTCAACTCCAATTTCAACCCGATTTTGATCGGATTTTCAAGCAAGTTGAGCCCTAATTTACACATATAAATGACATTAATTAACTACAAAAAAAAAAAACACAATTAATGCCGTAAAAAATCAGTCCACAAATCTATCAAAATCAGATAAAAAATCGTCACCCAATGCACAAAATTGTATCAAAATTCCGACTGCAAATTTGTGTTTTTCTTAAGCCGAAACACTCCATCTTCTTTGCCTCATATTTAATTCCTTTTGTGTGAATAAATACTTAAGACTTTTGTAATCCGTGTATACTTCACACGTTAGCCCATACAGATAATGTCTCCAAAGTTTTAAGGCAAAGACAACTGCGGCCAATTCCAGATCATGCGTAGGATAGTTCTGCTTGTGAGGTCTTAACTGTCAAGAGGCATAGGCCATTCCTTGAAGTGCCACTATGTACCGTATAAGACTTTTCTAGGTCTGACAGAACTAGAATTGGTGCCGATACTAATCGTTGTTTCAACTCTTGAAAACTCTGTTCTTGTTTATCCGTCCAAACAAACTTTTCACTCTTTTGTGTCAATTGAGTCAAGGTCTTAGCTATCTTTGAAAAATCCTTCACAAACTTGCGATAATAGCCAACCAATCTTAGGAAGCTTCTTACTTGGATAACTGTTTGTGGCTATTTCCAGTCTACTACAAATTTAATCTTTTTTGGGTCAACTGATATCCCTTCTCCTGTTACAACATGTCCAAGTAAAGATATTCTATCTAACCAAAAGTCACATTTGGATAATTTGGCGTACAACTTGTTTTCCCTCAAATTTTGTAACGCCATCCGAAGATATTCCTCATGTTGTTCCTTATTCTTGGAGTTTATCAAAATATCATCTATGAAGACGATTACACACTTATCCAGAAGTGGCTTGTAGACACTGTTCATAAGATCCATAAGTGCAGCTGGTGCATTGGTCAGTCCAAATGACATCACCAGAAATTCATAATGTCCATAACGGGTGTGAAAAGCCGTCTTTAGTACATCCTCAGGCTTTATTCTTAGTTGATGATATCCTGAGCGCAAATCAATGCGTAAGAGCACCACGCTCCTTGGAGCTGATCAAACAAATCATCAATCTTCGGTAAGGGGTATCAATTCTTGACTGTAACCTTGTTTAGCTCACGATAATCGATACATAATCTCATATATTCATCCTTCTTCTTTACAAATAGGACAGGTACGCCCCATGGCGACACACTTGGTCTTATGAATTTCTGATCTAAGAGTTCCTGTAATTGGGTCTTTAGCTCCTTTAACTCAGCCGTTGCCATTTGGTATGGTGCCTTAGATATTGGTTCGGTATCTGGAGCCAATACAATTTCAAAGTTAATTTCTCTTTTCTGTGTAACCCAGGTAATATTTCTGGAAACACGTCCAAATACTCATTTACCACTGGTATATCCTTTTCCTTCCGAGTTTCCTCCTCATCCAAAATACCTTCGATAGGGACGATCTCTTCTTCTTCCATCATCAATTCAAAAGAATTTAATCTAAGTTTTCTTGGAACTATGGTTTCTCCCACGAACTCCACTCCTTTTCTTGATTGATCATTGAAGTTCACCATCCTCTTTTGGCAATCCACTATAGCTTTAACCTTGCTTAACCAGTCCATACCAAGTATAACTTCGTACTTATTCATCTCCAATACTATCAAATCACTCATAGAGTGATGCTTTTGGATCTCCAATGGACAATCCCTTATTACTTCTCGAGTTGACAAGGCACTTCCTGTGGGTGTTTTAATTCTCAAGCTAGCGATAGTTGTGGCTATAGGTAATCCAAGTCACCCAGCCAAACTAGTGGTGACAAACGAGTGGTTCGCTCCCGTGTCAAACAAAACATAAGCCTCAATTTCATTCACCCGTATGTGCCTTGTGGTCAACAAACATCCATCACTACTCGATCCTAAACACTCTCACTACTACCTATTTGGAGGTTTTAGATTCTAGCTTTCCCTTTTCATAAGTTTAATTCCTTTAAAAGAAAACTATTAAATAAAGAACTTTAACTTAAGAGGGTTTTGCGACTAACCTGTTATTAGGCCGCTATCCACGCCGTCTCCTTGGTCTAGGGCGGCCAACTCCACATCCTATCATCCTCCTCCTCACCATCCACTGCCTTCGAAATTGTAGAGTCTCATCCCATGCATACTTGATGCTGCACGGCTTCCACTTTTACTGCCTGTCCTCATGGTATTAGCATTGCTCAAAGTCCCAAAAGGTCGAGAGGCCACACTTTTCCTTTGTGAGCATTCAGAAGCCAGGTGCCTTTTTTTACAGATAAAGCAGGTCACGACCATTTTCTTCGGACATGCGTAGACCATGTGGCCAGATTCGCCTCAATAGTAACACTTATTCCTTAGCTGCGGACACTACCTAGGGTAATGGGCCTCCTTGCACTTCTAGCAAGTGATACTGGCCTTTGACTGATTCGGCCTCCCACTAGCATTATCCTTAAATCTGTGGTATGGCTTGTACTTATTTCCCTTAAACCCTGAACTCGAGGCATCGAGCGGCCTCCTTCCAAACACTCTTTTGTCAGGTTCTTGGTATTTTCTCATCTTGGCTCCTTCAATCACCCGAGCCTTTTCTACCAACTCCGGGTAGGTTCTCATTCCAAATTCTTCCAATTTAATCCTTAGATCCTCATCCAAACCTCCAAAAAACACCTGTTTCTTCAGCTCCTCGCTATCTCTGAAGGATTCAGGTGCATACTATAATGGATGAGTGAACTCAGTCTCATACTGTTCCACAGTTCTATCTCTCTGCTTAACATGCAAAGAAGTCTCTACTGTATTTCACTCTTAAACTGGAGGGAAAATAATTTTCCAAGAATTCCCCACGAAACGACTCCCCATGTGATGGGTGGAGTTAAACTTCTTCTTTTAGAGTCCCACCAGACTTTGCATTGTACCTTAACATATACGTCCCATATTCCAACTGCAAATATGGTGGAGTCTCATAAGCTGCAAAGGAGCGTTCAATCTGTGTAAACCAGTCTTCGGCTTCATCAGGTTTACCGAAAGCCCCATCAAAATACCAATTGCTCTTTGTAAAGTCCGGTAGAGAGCTTTAGTGAGTCATTTGATATGGCGGAGGCGGTGGTAATGGTACGTTATAAGAATGCTCCTCCTGTGGAGCTGGGACCTTAGCAGTCACTTCCCGGTGATCTGCGGGTGGTGGTGGTAGCAGGGCAGAATCCCTGACACTTTGTCCTTGTTGCGGGTTTTGATTTTGATTTTGGTTATGGATGAATGTGTTTAGAAGATTGGCCAACTGCCTAATCGCATTCATCATTTCATTTTGCAGATTCTAGGGTGCTACTCCCTGTTGGTTTGGTTGAGATATAGCAGGTTGGTTGGCTTCGTTCGGGATAGGTTCTTGCTCCCGATTGCGAATCCAACGGTTTCGTCTGTTTGCACATTATTCTGTAAGTTTTAAGGTTTCGCTTTAAGTTTGAGTTATAAAGCTAAATTTTGAATTCGTAGAATTATAAAATCAACTACGTCTTTCTAAAGACAAGGATTAAAATAGGAATCCCAAATCATGAAATCTCAAGAATAAATCAAAATAAAACATTGAAGTATAAAGCTCATAATAGAACCATAAAGTCGAAATCAATCATGATGATGCGATGAATGGAATGATGCTCATGCGTCCAGAAATCGGTTGTTATCCATTATGATTATTGCATAACTTTAATTATTCGAAATATTTTGTTACTCATATTAAGAAATGGTACTATTCCTTTTGAATAAAACACATAGAATTTCACTAGAAAGCGAGGTCTTACATTAGTCAATAGTTTTACTTTCAGGTACATAAAACTTGCCTAATCGCTATTCTAGTACTAATCCTACACTCTAATAGCCGATTAAAAAGAAGCAAACAACGAAAGATAAAAGATGCACCATACTAGATTCATTAAAGAACTTAAGAGAAAATTGTCATCTCCCATTACTCATTACAAAATTTCTATTGGACTATAGGGGTTTATCTTGTTTTTATCTTTCTCCTTCATCAATTAGAATCTCGGGGTCAGACTCGGAAGTCAAGCTCTATTAGATGAACTCCCGTTGTCCATACGGATGAATTGGCTTAGATAAGCCCTCACAGTCAATCTTCTCCTCCTAAGGGGTCAGGCTAATTCTTTATGTTCATCTTTATTCTCCTATCATCCTCTCCTGCTCCTTGTCTATCCTCATTCGCCTCCCAAAACCTATCCACATTCTCTCTGGCTTCCCTCAATATGGCCTCATTCTCATTTTCCACTTCCATAGGATCGTTGACTATCTCATTGGTCACTCTCTCATGAGTCATCCTAGGGTGTTCATTCACTTCATAAATATCCCTCCAAATGGTTGGTTGGGTCTGGGTAGCTTCTACCCTACCACAATCAAGAATCTCCAAGTCTCGATCAAAATCCATAATTGGTGGGTTTGACTCAAGATTGGGTTCTTCCTCCAACATCATGGGCAGTGGGGTTCTAGCTTTGTTCTCATTGGCCCAATTTGGATCTTCCTCCGGATCCTCTTCCTCTTCTTCTTCTCTCTCTTCATTCTCTTCATTTACATCCTCATTCCCATGTTCGTTTTCATTCTCATTTTCATTCTCATTCTCATGACTATTCACCTCATCACCATTTCCTTCCACAGGCTCCATCGGTAGCTGCATCCCAATTTCACTAGCATGAGGGGTTTGAATCCCTACTGTTGGTGCTATAATATCCAAGTATACACCCTGCCAAACGAAATGGTTCCTAGCATCTGCTGTATTCCCTTCTCTATGATTCATAAGATCATCATGGCATGGACATATAAGGGTCCAATGGTAGTCCATACCCCAAAGTCTGGATATGTGGGATGTCCCTCATTTTTCAATATGAAAGTAGCTTCCCTCAATATTGGCTCTCTTCCATATTCCACCATAATTCTTTCCATTGTATATATTGTCTGCAACATAGTTCATCTCTTCCTCCTAATGGGATCATATCTGATTTGGTCTAGTACTGACACCCATCGAGTATATCTAAGACCTTCTTCCCACATCTTATACATCTCAATCATGGTCTAGGGTCTTCGAGCTAGAGTAAAATCTTCACACAAGGTCCTCAATCTTAAACGGTATTCCACAAAAGTTTCTTTGTGCCTTTTAATAAAATTTCTTGCCCTTTCCCTTGTTTCCCCTAAAGAAACCTACACCAATAAAAGAATTCTAGTTAGCTTGAACTTTCAACTCCGTTTTATCCTATTGTTTAGTTACTCAAATTCCTAAGCCTTTTAAGTTCTATTGTCCTGCTTTACAACCTAGTGCTCGTGTAAACCCCAGATTTCTTAGTAACCGAGTAAACTTCGAAAATCGAAAACCAAAACCCTAAACAAGATTAGTATGAGCAACCTAAGAACCTTAGATTCTTTCTTCGATTTCAATTTAAAAGAACCTCTATAGAATAATTTAATGTGGATTGTTGTTTTAAAGTATATTTCAAACCATAAAAGTTTTGATTTCGAAAAATTTTCTATTCTGGGCTTTCCCGAGCTCCATTACGGAAAAGCGAGCCTCGAAACTAGAAATTCAGAAAAATATTCCGAAATACTCTTTAGAACCGAAATTTTATAAGGATTTCAAAAATATACGTTTTATAATTTTTCGGGTTATAAAAATTACAGTTAGAGCCTTTTTCCCGTATTTTCTTTACTACCGGTAAAGTAAATGTCTTATCTACTATTTAGTACTATTCACAAGTACAACCTACTACACACACACCCATACCCTAGTCTTACAACCTTACAACTACTCATTAAATTTTCTTTTCCAAGAAATTTTTGTTTCTTACTAAATTATTACATTTAATACATTTTATTACATAAATTACAATTTCAAATAAAATCAAATCTCTCTCTCTCTCACTCCTTGTGACCGGCGCACCCCCCTCCTTTTTCCCCCTCAATTTGTTTTATTTTATCTCCTTTTTACAAAGAAACAAACCTTAATTCACTTAATATAAATAGTCTTTTTTTTCTCTCTCTTTCATTTTCATTTCATTTGTTCCAAAAGCTCTCAAACCCTCTCATTTCCTCCCTCTTGCGTGAGCTTTCTTCCCCTCACACACACACACACACACACACAAAAGCTTCATTTCTTCTTCATTTCTCATCTATTTCAAGCCTTAGGTGATGATTCTTAAGCCTTATTACCATCTAATCTTGTAATGGCAAGATTATTCATGAGTGTTTTCACTCTAAGTCCCCATGAGCACTTGCTAGGGACAAGAAAATGCTACTACATGAATATCAAGCCATCACAAGAGTAGATCTTGTGCTTGATTAAGTTTTTGTTGAAATATTTTCATGTTTATGCATGTAAAAGTAGGTTAAAGTAGAGATCTAGCATAAAACCCATGTTCATGCTCTTAAACTTCATTTCATACATTATAAGTAGTACTTATACCATGCTTGACATTTATGATCTTATAGATGATTTATGTTTTCATGCTCATGAAGGCTTTGTTTGTGTATATAGATGTTGTAGTTGGTAGATCCTTAGGCAAATAAAACAAGGAACTTACAAAGGAAAGTTTTTGTTTGAAATGTTCAAAGACAAATTCGTATGGTTTTAAAGACCTATTTTGAAAACCTTTTATCAACTTTAAAACTCGTGTTTATGTAAAAATGAAGGATATAGGTAATAGGTATCCTTAAGTAGTGATTTTTATAAGTTGAAATGAGTTTTGATGAGAATAATGTATAAAACAAGAAGTGGAACCTAGATGGAAAATTTTGAGATAGTAGTCAACATATGAAATTCGTAATTGTGAATGTAGGCCATAAGAACACCTATCATCTAAGCTCAAAATAGAAGTTTTATGTATTAAATGGAGTTCTTAAGTGATAGATATCTTAAAGTCTTAAGTTTTAATGCATTAAACAAGTTTTTCCAAAAGAATCATTCAAAAATTTAAGTTCAAGAAATTCGGATTTTTGGATAAATCCTATTTGAAAACATATTTGCAAAGTGTAAAATGCAAGTTTTTATGTAGAAATGAAGGCTTGGGTAATAGGTATAATGAAAACTCAATTTGAACAAGGATAACGTGATTTTCTTAAGAAAATAAATCCAAAACAAAGAGGATGGTCAAAGTTAGAAAACTAGATTTCTTGAAAGTATATAGTCATGGAGTTTTACAAATAAAAAGTTTCGTAAATTTCCTTTTAGTAAATAATGTCAATAGCATGCATGCATCAAGTTCATATCATGTCATTCATGATAGGAAATCATCAATATTGCATGTGTAGTTAAACTATATGCTAGAAACATCACAAACATTCACAAAACTATTTTTCGGAATTGGAATCTTCGACCGATCAGAACTGATCAGCTTTTTGTGACCTAAACATTTTCAAAACTTGAAAATAATATTAGGATGGATAGATCTTTCGAAGTAGATAGGAATCGGTATATTATATGCTCAATTCCGAGTTAAAATGAGTTAGATATGGTCATTTAAAGTTAGGACTTTAGCTTATGCAGAAATTGACGAACTTAGTAGTTAGAATTGTTAAGTTATTAGAATTTATAAGAAATACTCATTTCGGGTATTCCTTACTTAGGTGAATTGGAGGATAGATTTCACTCCTCGAGGACTACTACGACTAGTGGATTTCTCTCCATGGCCGAGTGAGTTCATTTCTTAAATAGTTGTACTAATGTATGTGCTTGTAATCGTAGTGGCATTAGAATTAGGAAAAGATAAAATTATGATGATTTGTGATCTAATCTTGGTTGAATGAATGATAAGTATATCGAGACGAAGCTTGTTGAAAAATCCCTGTATGAGCTAGTATAGACTTAGATTGTCTGAAATTCTCTATGATTGCACTTAATCTGCTAAATTAGTATGCTTCGATTATACGAATAAACTGTATATGCATATCACGTGGTGAGTCACATTGCATAAGTTATTATACCTTTGTGGGGAGAAAGCATAATAATTTGGGCAACAAGGGGCTTGTAAACTCGAGTGTTGGCGTATGGGCGGAATTGAAAATGTGTGTGGGTGGGCACCTATATCAACCACAGTAAAAATTTAAAGGTGGTGGATGGGCACCTGTATCAACCAAATAAGAAGTGAAAAGAATTAAAATGTGGTCGTATGGACCTGAAACACCTAACCCCGAATGGAGGGCGTAAATCCATTCAACATAAGATTTTCGGACGGTCATATGTATTGTATGCTCATGTGCTTGTGCATTCATATGGTTGCTAATAACTTGTCTGTTATATACTGTTGTTGAGTATTAAATATTTGGAAATGAATCTTACTAAGCATGTTAGCTTACACCCCGATAGTTTTGTTGTGGTGTTCCTATTTTTGGTCGTTCCGAGAGAACGCTTTTCACAGGGTTATCTTTTGGATGAAGGAGCTTTTGAAGAAGTCGGGACCTAGCTAAAGGCGTGGACTTCTAGAAAAATCTCTTTAACACAAACCTTGATGTTTGTAATATGGTTTTACACTGGATATACTTCTATTTATTATTTTGGCAGGGGTGCCCTTTTGACTTTTGTAAAGATTTGATTTATTTACCTTGTTGTGATTTCTATTCTTAATGCTATTGTATGCCTTGTTAAGACTATTCGATTCAAAGTGTGACCCAAAAGTTGTGCAAGTACACCTTACACCCGATATGTAAACTTATGGGATGACTAAGATTGTCACACTTAAGTTTAAATATCGAGTGTGGTGGATTGTCGCGTTTTGGGTACCCTTTGGGACGTGACAGCTCTGATACCAACTTAAACTGTCACGCCCTATAGGGTACCCTAAACGTAACAGTCTGCTATATACCATATAAGACTCACGAATTATTGCCTTAGTCCTTCAAGAGTCTTGTCTAGACGTAAGGTGTCCCTTTACGACAATAGAATACTTGAACCGATGGAGATAAAAGAGTTTAATTCGCATTCAATAGCATTAGAAAATAAACCAAAACACGTGTGTAATTAGTTACAAAATCTAAGGGGCATTTCCCCGCAAAAGAATATCATTTAGAGGTCTTTTACAGTCATCCAGAGTCTCTTGGTTTCCTACGGAAGTCTAAACAAACTTGAATACAACTTCCAGAGAAAACGCCTAGCTCCTGTACCTGATCTGTAAGTTGCCTCTGTCTAAGCCATATGAACCGGTGCTGTAGTAAATAAAAACTGTAAGGACGTAAGTTATACTAGCTTAGTAAGTGAGAACTTCCAAAATCACATTCATAACACATCATACACGCAAGTGACTAACCAGACAAGTGGTATGCATCAAACATATGGATTCAACAAACATATGACTAACCGAAAATCATATGTGAATGGAATTTCGCCCTCCATCTCGGGTTAGCAGATTAACGAATACTGCGGTACTACTCAAATATGCCATTTAGGATCACGGTCAACCAACTTATAAATTCGTTTGTGGATTATGATTAACCAACTCATTAATTCGTTTATGGATTACGATTAATCAACTTTTACACCGTTTAGGATCACGGACAACCAACCAATGCTAATGCTTCATCCCCATTTATGATATGAATGATTCCATATTTATTTTCAATTCCGAATAGTCAATTATACCAATTCTTTAAGTGATCAATCAATAATCGCAGACAGTCAATCCTAATTCTAGTTAGTCACCCAACTTCGATATTCTTATATTCCATTTCTCATATCAACAACAACCATACAAAATTCCCATTCATCCCCATCATGCATATCATTTAATCTTTACCAAATATCTAGTGCAACTATCATTACAACCACATACAATAAATGGAATCAGAAGTAATACTCACTTGACCATGGATCACCGGTCTTTTAGTAAAAATAATCCAGTGGTAGAGAATCGTCGGTTTCAGGGTCACCTAAAAAGAAAGAAATACCCTAATAAGTATTTCATCACTTAACTAATCCAAACTATAAATCAAAACTTAGAAAATTCATAATTCTTGTCATTTGCGGAAGTCCCGACTTAAAACGGCCATAACTTGGTCATTTTAACTTGGAATTTCGCAAATTATATATCAATTTCTATCTACTTCGAAAGATCTATCTAATTATAGTATTATTTTCAAGTTTTGAAAATGTTTGGGTCACGAAACAGTAGGATCAGTTCTGATCAGTAGCAAAAATCCACTTAAAAAAATAGTTTTGTGAATGTTTGTAATATCTCTACTTTATAGATCAATTATATATGCAATATTGATGATTTCCTATCATGAATGGCATGTTATGAGTTTAAGGTATGCATGATCTTGATGATGTTTACTAAAAGAAAATTTTTAAACTCTTCATTTTGCAAGACTCCAAGAATATTTACTTTTAAGAAAACTCGTTTCCTAACTTTGATAAATCTCTTTTGTTTTGAAATTATTTCTTAGGAATTTCTAGTTATGTTTGCTAGAATTGAGTCTTCATATATCTATTACTTAGGACCTTCATTTCTACATAAAAATTCCCATTTTATACTTTGTAAACTTGTTTTCCAATAGAGTTTATTCCAAAATCCGAATTTTTGGAAATTTTGTTTTTGAATGTTTTCTTTAAGAAAAACTTGTTCAATACATTAAAATTTAAAGCTTTATTATACCTATCCCATGAGGACTTAATTTAGTAAATAAAACTTTCATTTTGATTTTTGAAAATAGGTGTTTTTATGGCAATATTCCAAAATACGAATTTCTTAAGTTCACTAGTAGCTCAAAATTTCCTATCTTATTTCTACTCTTTGTTTTGCATATTCCTCTCATCAAATCTCCTTCCAACTTATAAAAATCATCACTTAATGATATCTATTACCTATACCCTTCATTTTTCATATAAAACATAAGTTTTGGAATTGATAAAATAATTTTTAAAGCATGGATTTGAAGTCATCCGAATTCTCATTAGGACATTTCAAACAAAAACTTTTCCTTTTTAAGTTCCTTGTCAAAGATCTGCTAACTACAATATTCATATACACAAGACGAAACTTTTATGATCATTAATGCATTAAAACATAAAATATTCATGAGATCATGAATGTCAAGTATAACATGAGCGTTTAGATGCTAGATCTACTACTTATCATGCATGAAATGGAGTTTGAAAATATGAACATGGATTTTTATGCAAGATCTCTACTTTACTCTACTATTATATGCATGAACATGAAGATAAACCAACAAAAACATTTAAAACACAAGATCTATTCTTGTGATGCTTGATATTCATGTAGTGGTATTTCCTTATCCCTAGCAAGTGCTCATAGGGACCTAAATGTGAAAATACCCATGAATAATCTTACCATTACAAGATTTAGTGGTAGGAAGGTTTAGGATTTATCACCTAAAGCTTGAAATGAGAGGAAAATGAAGAAGAAAACAAGCTTGTGTGAGTGTGTGTGGTGTGTGGAAGCTCACGGCAAGGAGTGAGTGAAACAGAGGGTTTGTAATTTTTTTGAAACAAATGGAAATGAATGAAAGAGAGAGAAAGTAAAAGATTATATATAGTAAGTAAAGTAGGGTTTGTTTTTATAAAAAGGAAGTAAAATAAAACAAATTGAGGCAAATTGGGGGGGGGGGGGGGGGGGGGGGTTGCACCGGCTTGGGGTAGGAAAGAGAGAGAGAGAGAGTTTGAATTATTTTGTTTTTGTAATTTATGTAATAAAAGTCTTAATTTGTAATAATTTTTAAGAGACAAATTTTCATTGGAAAAGAAAATGTAATTGAGTGTTTGTAAGGATGTAAGAGTAGGGAGTGGCTTGTGAGTGTAGTAGGTTGTACTTGTGAATAGCAATGAATAGTAAACAAGACAATTATTTTATCGATAGTAAAGAAAATACGAGAAAATGCTATATCTGTAATTTTTATAAACCGAAAAATTATAAAACTTATATTTTTTAAATCCTTATTAAATTTTGGTTCTAAATAGTATTTTGGAATATTTTTTTGAATTTCTAGCTCCGGGGCTCGCTTTTCCGTGATGGATCTCGGGAAGGCCCGGAATAGCAAATTTTTCAAAATCAGATCTTTTTATGGTTTGAAATATACTTTAAAATAATATTCCACATTAAATTATTTTACAAAAATTCTTTTAGTTTGAAACCGAAGAAAAGCCGGATTCAGGGTTTTTAGGTTTCTCTCTCAAGCTTAAGCTAATCTGGTTTAGGGTTCTGATTTCCAAAGTTTACTTGGTTACTAAGAAAACTGTGGTTTACAGAATGCTTGTGAATTTGCTGAGTGCATGGCATGTCGATTGTTTGTATGAAACTTGAGCACCTTCAACTTGACTAATAAATATTGGCATTAAGAATAAAATAGACATGCATGGCATTAATTGCATATACTACATTGTAATTATGTGATAGCCTACTACGTGTTAGAATTTCGGTTCTCTGGTAATACTTGGTTTTTCTAGGCAAGAGGCTAGTAGTTCTACTCAAGATTACCTTTGTTCTATCGGTTCCATGGGAACTAACTAGTAATGAAGGACGCCACCCATGGTATCGCTGTGAAATGTCTAACACTTAGTGGAGTTTCTAAGGCTTAAACAACAAAATGAGTGTTTAAAACAACATTAACATAAAGAGATAACAATTGTGAGGATTGTGGTTTTCTTGTGTACTTAGTTTCTCTTGGGTAGGTGATTCATAGATCAGTTTTCCTTCAACTCCGATGGGAGGGCGTAAATCTCCATCCTGTTTGGATTCCGGATTGTCCAAGATTATAATTGTTCATGTGTTTGATTGCTGCATTACATATGATTGATAATAACTTGCTTGTCATGTGATAATTTTTGGTTATTCATTGAGCCTGTGGTTTATGCTCACACTCTTACAGTCCTTACAGGATGACGCTTAAGCCTTGGCTTGTGTCTTCTAGGAGTTTTAAAGTTGGAAGAATCTTAGAAACAGGGAGAATAGTTTTTATTACTTATATGTATTAATTGATGTTAGAACATCAATTTTATCATTTGAGAGCTTAGATAAGTTTCATGGTTTGTAATAGTTATTATTCAGACAATAAGATTTATTTATGATATTGTGATTTTATTTGCTTTCATCATTTCTTATCACGCAACCAGAAAGATCCTGTTTTGTTAAACTTATATCATTCCAAAGTAGATATAGTAATAATATGTGTATGTGATATTGTTTGGGTTATCAGGCTATATCATAATATATGTATTATTACTAGGGTATTCTTGGGGCGTGATAGCCAATGCCGGTGGCCTTTATGCCGACATACAGCCAAATTCCTTAAAAATTTTCGAAGCTTAAACTTCGTATGTTTAAGGACAAAAATACCCTTTTAAGTGCCACTATAATACAATTTTACCCTTCATTATAATTTATTTATTTGTACTTTATAGATATCCTTGTTTTCAAATTTATAGACGGAGTAAATGAAGATAAAGTGTTGTTTTTGTGTTGATTTGTTATCGTTTGTATAGTGAACTTATGGTTTGTAAAGGGAATTGGAAAGATGGGGTTTGTTTTGCTTTGTGAAGTGCAGCTTTTGGTTTGACAAGGGTAAGAAAAAGTGTTGATTTATTTGTTATGTTTTGTTTGATGGAAATGGCTGACGGTTTGTTCCTTAGGGGGTAATGAATTTGTTTGTTTACAATTTATAGTTCTTGTTTGTTAGTCAATTATATACTTTAATATATAGGTGACATGCATGATTGGATGACCCTTACACGATAAGAATTTTACAAACGCGCCCCTTTCTCTAATCTAATAATAAAGTAAGCTTTGAAACTGGCTGCTCCCACGAATGTGGAACTGGGATTCTCCTCCCGTTGCTGGTGAAATGGGACCAAATGGCGCATCTAATGCCCCTTAAATAAAAAATAAACGAGGAAGAGGGTTGGTCGACCGGGGTAAACGCTTATCACCTCCCGTCAGTGCCCGTCTACTAGAGTCTCAACTCCCTGTTTTATGAAAATTTTCGGTGCAAGTTGTGTTATTTTGTACGGTGACAATTTGTTGGCTGGAAAAATTTGCTTTACATCTACTAGTGAGGCTTCTAAAGTTGGTTTGTGAGTGTTTAGAAAAGCAAATTTTTAAGTCAACATGTATCTATCTATGTGCCTATCTGATGGGTTCTTATTGGAGCTTGATGGTCAAGGTTTTTTTTTTTTTTTTTTTTTTTTTTTTTTTTTTATAATTTGTTGACTAGGTTACTTCTAGAATTATCTAAGAAATTTACGGTTGCAAAGAAGATAATTTGGTGTATTGTTGTGTCTGATTCTTTGGAGAAATATGCGGTGAATTTGGGGACAATTAATATCGGTTATGCAAGTAGCATATGAGCTCATTTCTACATTCAATGTTAGGTGTATTTGGAGGCTTTTCATTTGCCAATATGTCCTTATCTATTTGACTTTACTTTGTACAATTTGCACAAATTGTTGAAGTAAATGGCATGAATCCTTTTCCAATAAATGTAGCTAGTTACTTTGTACCATATATTGAATATATCTATCTTAGTAACATACTTATATATTATAATATCTAAATTTTCTCATATTTAACTAGACTATACACGTATTTATATAACAGTTATATAAGAGTTTTATCTCTAAAAATTTATCTAAAGCCTCTACAATATTTCTAGATTATTCTTGAGTTTAAAACTTGAGTTGTTGAATAGTTCAAGTTTAGAAAAATTTAAGGCAAATCATGGTTACCACATGGGAAATTCTTGTGGCTATTTGTTCTTCTTTTTCTCTAGCAATTCTATGTGGAAAACAAAAGGATATGACCTGTTTTTGTTTATTAAATTTTGTGTTTAAATTTCCTTAAGAAGTTACGATCACAAAGAGAGAATTTTGTGCTGATTTTTACAAGTTATTTATGGATTCTTATCTTTCATTAATCGCTAGAGTGTCTTAGAAGCTTCCTGTCACGCCCCAGAGGGTATCCCAAACGTGACAGTCCGCCGCATATAATATTAAAGCTAATGAATGAGAATTCGTCGTCACGCAGGAGCTTCGATATCATATGTAAAGCGTGCTTCCAAGATAGTAGGAGACTCATAGGGGTATTACGTTTAAATAGATAGCAAAAGCAAGCATAAACTTAAATATATAAACATAAGATCTTCATTCCATAATAAGTTCGTACATCATCTTAGGGGCATTCCCCCGCCTTAAAGTCTTTAATCAACTATACTAATAACAAAATAACATAACTATCACATAGTCTACTATAGAGATTTTTCCTAGAAGTCTATGTTCAAAACTAAAAATACATAAACTTCCTCCAAAAACTCCTAGTAGCGTAAGCTCATACCTGGCACACTGGGCTCCTCGGGGCCAACCATAGATAATCATACTGTAATAGAAAACTATAAGGGTATAAGCAAATCTTGCTTAGTGAGATAATTCCTAACTATATAACATTTCCATACGACAACCAAGTCATTTAATTCAAGCATATGTAATGCAACAATCACATGATCAACCAAATACACAAGATTAACCGGAAATCAAGTGTAGCATGGATTTAACGCCCTCCATGACAAGGGTTGGGTGGTTACAGGCCCATACGACCATCAATATTTGCAGATTTACCGGCTCCTGCTTGCCCTGTAGACTTCCTGGCTCCTACTGGCCCATGTAGACTTACCGGCTCCTACTAGCCACCACTACACTTCCTCGTTTCCCCACACGAAGAATAGTAGTGAAATAAATGTGACTCACAAGCATGATATGCATGAATGAATTTCAATTTAACATTTAACCATATAAGTTGGATTCATGTTAAAGGTGATCAACCATAATTTCATCAAATCAATACAAAAGTCACACTTTTATTTAACATATCGTCTTTCGATATACTTAATTTTCATTCAACAATTATTTCATAACATTTGTTCATTTATCTTTTCCTAAATTTCTAGTTCCACTAATTACAAGCACAAACAAGGAAATGTAACTTAGGAAAAGAATTAACTCACTCCATAATCGGTAGGTCTAATCGAAATAATCCTCTGGATAGATGATCTCGGGTCCCTCGTCACCTAAACAAGATGAAATACCCAAAATGAGTCTTTCATAAAACTTCTATTCTTGAAGTTTCAAAATTTCTCTTAAAATCGCGGTAAAAATCGTATAAAGGGAAATTCCAACTTAAAATGGCCATAACTTGCTCATTTTAACTCGGAATTTCGCGTATAATATACCGTTTTCTACCTACTCGAAAAGATCTACGCATTTCTAAGCTTATTTTCATAAAACTAGGTCGTTTGGGTTCCGAAAAGATAGCGACCAGATTTGCCACGAATTTGCAAAAACTTGTTTTCCTTCTTGTAAACAAAGCTCATTTGAAAAGATAAATATTTCAAGTATTTTGTAAACTTTTTGAAAGGTATATACATATATGTAATGACTCATAACCAATGTATGAAGTAAATGAAGTTGTCTCAACTTATGGAAAGTAAGGTTTTAAAAGACTTTGAACTTGAGATTTTATTGGAATATTTATTTTACTTTTGAAAGACCTTGAGTTATTTGTGATAAATATTCTTTTTCTAAATTTAATTTCTTTAAATTCCTAAGGAGTGGTTTTGTTTTCTAAACTTAGATTTCAACAATTTTGTAAAAGTTATGACAATTTTCTCACAAGAATATTTTAGTTCCTTAGTTTCTTGGGATTATTTAAATTTAATGAAAAGGGGTTCTACTTAGAAAAAGATGAAGTTATTGTAAAACTCTTGTTTACTTCATAAGTCTTTTGTATGTTTGTAAAATCTCTTATAAGTTCCTCTAAACATTAACTCCATATTTTTATTTCTAGAGGAAAACTTTTTATCTTAAGAAAACATTTCCTTCATTTATTTTGTTGAGACAAAACCATTATGTTCATGCATGAATATGAATCATAAGCTATGAAAATATGAAAAGAACATAATAACTTAAAAGAATAAGCATATAAAGAAATAAATCAAGTATTGGGACCTTAGCTTCATCAAGGTACCCCGGGACTAAGAAAAGACTAGTCCCGAAAAAGGAAAAGAGAAAGAATTGTTTTGACTTGATGAGGACAAGTCTAAGACTAGAATGACTAGTCTTAAAATCAACTTGAAATAAATAAATTGCAATGAAGTAAATAAATTGCATGAAAGATAAATAAATTGCAAGATAAAAGAAACATAAATGAACATAAAGGAATTGTGATTATGAACAAAAACAAAGTATGAACCTATTGCTGCTTTCTTAACCTTCATGGTTTTAGAAAACACACATTAAGTTCATACTAAGTAGATGAACATAGGAATTTCTTGAAGAATTTTTATCTAAAGGAGATGAACTAAAGAGAACTTCTTGGAAGAACTTTATTGGAGAGAATTGAAGAGAAATTTTGAGAGAGTAACTTTAGTGAAGAAGTGGTGTGAAAGAAGTGAAGGTATGAGGGGTATTTATAGGAAAATGTGGGAGATAATTTGTGTTAATTAAATAAGTGAAAAATAAAATAATTTGAGGCATGATGGGGGTGTGGCCAGCGCAAATCCTTGTATGGGGAGAGGATAAATTTATTTTTTTGTTATTTTGTTAATTAAAAGTAAGAAATGAAATATGTGAAGTTGTATTGGAAATGAAAATGTGTAAGAAATAGGTGTATGGTTTGTAAGAGTAGGTTGTAAGAAAAAGTAGAGATAGATGAATAGTGTAGAATAATAGAAAATAGTGTAATGTAAAAGTAGACATGATAATTTAATGCCGATAGTAAGAAAATACGCGTATAAATGCGATATCTGATATTTTTAGCTACCGAAAAATTACGAAATTGATATTTTTGGAAATCTCATATTTTTACTAGTCTAACGGTATATTCGGAATATTTTTCCTATTCCGGGCTTCCGAACACGTTTTTCAAGAACTATGTCCGATCGGGCTCAAAGGACACTCGAATTCCTTCAATCTGATATTTTTATATAACCTATAGCAATTACGAACTATAATAGCTAACTTTTCCAACTTCGTTTTCTAGGACTTGAGAAAACGGCAATGCCGGAGTTGAGCGGATACGGTAAACTAGGGTTTTGGTTGGCTTAAGAATCCGGTTGACTTCTAATTAGAGTTTAAGCTTTTAAATTGGATCCAAAAATTCGGGGACTTACACTTCCCATTTGCTAGACTTGACTTTTGAGTGTATAACTTGCCCAAGTCAAGGAATAGGTGGCTTGTGTGATTACCAAAGGAAGCTAGCCGGCCATCTTGATTAAATTTTCATGTACGTAATATATTTACTTTTATAAATTATATAGATAAATATCTAAGCTACTTCATCAAATATTAGCCTATGCACATTCTTATATTAGTTATATGAGATTTTTATTTCTAAAAAATTATTTAAGGTTTTTAAAATATTACTAAATTATCTTTGATTTCAAATTTTGAGTTTAAAGTTTACGCAATTAAATAATTTTTTAATTTTATCTTACGCGATTAAGATTTTCTAAGCTTAATAGGTCAAATTAGGGTTTTAGTACCTATAGACTCCAAATTTTCTAAATAGGTCAATGTTGCAATCCAAATATTTTTCTGAAGTTTAAATTACTAGTTATGGATCTGTTTTCATTCTTATCGCGTATTTATAACACTAACGGTTCATCTTTCAGTCATCGCTTTATAGTCAATTTGAACTATAAAGGGGTTGACTTTTATTTATTTATTTTTTAAATGTAGAGCTATTTTTCAATTATATTTTGAGTTATTTGCTCAAGATACAAATCTTATCTTTTGTATCATTTAAGGTCAAAGAATTTTCTATTTAGGTTTTTAACTATAAATGAGTTTATTACTACTCATAAGTCTATTCTAGGTTTTTTTTTTTTTGTCATAAGTTTAATATCTATTTTACATTTGTTACTTTATTCATTTTACTAGTTATAAAAATTCTTGAAATTGTAATGATTAAATTAGGATTTTAGTCTCCATAGACTCAAAATTTTCTAACTAAAATATTAGTATAATTCGAATTTTTAATTAAGGTTTAGATTCTTAGATATTGATGATTTTTTCATCTTTTTGCATATTTTATAATTATAATGGTTTGTCTTTAAACTATCTTTATATAACCAATAGGTTCTAAAAATTAATCTTCTTTTATTATATTTGAAATTTAAGGTCAACTATGGTTACTTGTTAAGTTATTGATTCGTATTGTAGAATCAAATAATTAATAATCATAAATTTTCTAATACTATTAAGGGTTTTTTTTTTCAAATAAGAAATAACTTGGACATCATTATATCATTATTTAATTAGCGTAGAATTTATTTTCTAATCATTAAACTTAAGGTAAAGGGTTTTGAAGTTTATAATAACGATTGATTTATCATTGATCGTTGATTGTTTAAGGTTATAGAAGTTATATATTGCATTATGAAATTTTATTTGTATAGATTCTAATTTTTCTAACTATAATCAAATTTATTCATGCTTAATATTTTAATAATTTTAAATCACAAAAAATTGAGAGTGATTTCTGCGACTTTTTATCATAATTCTTATAATTTTATATTACATTTTTGGGAGTTATTCTAATCAATTTATGTAAATTTTGGAGGATTACAGTATGTATCATAATATACAGAGAGAGTGTAAGCCCTAAGATTTTTTCGATATATAAACAAACCTTAAGAACTGGAAGTCAAACCGGAACCTAAAGTTAACCTAGTTCTATGTTTAGTCTAGTGAGTCTAGATCCGGTAATCGCGTGTTCATAAACCCTAGAAAACGAAATTAAGATAATTATGTATTATGGTTCATAATAATATAGGAAGGCTTAAAAATATCAGATTCGTAATTTTCTAGTGTCTTTCGGATCCGAACGGGATCAGTTTTTAAAAACCGTGCCTCGATGCACTGGATAGTGAAAATATTCCGACAACACCATAGATTCGTTAAAAATATAAGGATTTCAAAAATATCAATTTTAGAATTTTTTGGTAACTAAAAATATCATATATAGCTTAATTACGCGTATTTTCTTTACTACCGGTATTTTAATTGTCTAGTCTACTATTCATAGTACTTTTCTACTATTCATTACTATTCATCTATCTCTACTTTTTCTTACACTCAACCATACCTATACCTTACAATTTACCTTCCCTATACAACTTTAATCACATCATACTTTACACATTACTTCTTTTATTACAAAACAAACAAAATAAATCAATTTCCCCCTCTTACACAAGCAAAATCGGTGCCATCCCTCTCTCCATCCATCCAATTGTATTTTCTTTTCTAATTTATTTAATTACGTCTAATTTACACTCCAAAACTCTATAAATACTCCCTTCCTCTTTCATTTTTTCACACAATTCATTTCCTCCGAAAACTCTACTAAAATCACTCCATAAAATCTCTCTCAAATACTTTCCCAAATCTCTTTCTCTCCATAAAACCATCTCCCACATATTGCTACAAACCAGTCCATTCCTCTTTTACAAACACATAAATCTTAGGTAAAAATCTATCTTATTCATTCATCATGTTCATACAACTTAGCATGAGCTTAGTGTATGTTTCTTAGACTCATGAGAGTTAAAGAAGCAATAATATGTTCATGTTTTGTTTTGTTCATGTTTTTATTCTTTTCTTTATGTTATTATTATGTTGTTTTTGTTATTGATATTACTATTTGTTTCTAATCTAACTTATATAAAGTATTATGTATATTATGTATATATATTTATTTAGAGCATATAAGCTCATTTGTTATTTATTTACTTTCAAGTTATGCAATTTATTTATTTCATGTTATTAATAAGACTAGTCTTTCTAGTCTTAGACTTGTCCATATCAAGTCAAAACAATTTTCTTTCTTTGCTTTTCTTTTCTTTTGGGACTAGTCTATTCTTAGTCCCGAGATACCTTGATGAAGCTGAGGTTCCCAACACTTGACTTTATTTTTATTCTCTTATTTTATTCATCTTATTATGTTGTTTTTATTACATTTCTCATAGTTACATATTCTCATTCATGCATGAACATGTTGATATTGTCTCAACCATAATGAAAATGAGTTCTCTTAAGTAATAAAAATAAACTCTCTTTAAAAATAAATTTTGTCACATAAGGAATAAATTTTCTATAAAAACTTAAAGTTTTATCTTAATAAACATTTTCTAAGGTTAGATAAGTTTAGCTCAAGTTTTAGTAATAACACTATATATGATTTTATCAAAGAAATACATAAAGTAAAGTTATTACAAACTCTCTTTTCAAACCAATAAAAGAAGAAAGTTTCTTTAAACTTAATTCCTTGTTTAAACAAAAGTTTTCCTAAACTCCTTTATCAAGTTTTCTACCAACACTCTAAAATACTAAAGTCTAGATAAGTTTTTCAAAATTAACTTATAAGATCATTGATATTGTTCTTTAAAGTGGATCTAACTTTAGAAAAGCTTTAGAACATATAACCATGAAGTATTTAGAAAAAACTATGTCTTCCAAACCACTGGAAATAAAGTTATGGGAATCTTAAAATATTAAAATTTCTTTTTGAAATATAATTATTCTCAAAATTAAGAAGTGGAGTTAAAAGAAGTAAATACTTACTAATAAATTTTTCAAAACAAAACTAAAAAGGAGATTTTCAAAGTCTTAGCTTTCCTTACTTTTAAGACATTTTTTTTTACAAAATCATTGTTGAGACAACACCACTAAATTCATGCATATAGTTAAGTCTATATATATATTCAAGGATTTTTCAACCATGCAAAATATCTTTATTTTTGTACAAAAGTTCTTGAATGAAGAAAAGTTTGAAACTTAAGTTTTCAAATTGGAATTTTCGTATAAAATCTATATGTTACTATTCTGAGACCTAAATAACTTATTTTGATAAAAATAACCTTAGAAATGGATAGATCTTTTCGAGTAGGTAGAAATCGGTATATAATATACGAAATTCCGCATTAAAGTGAGCAAGTTATGGCCATTTTAAGTTGGGATTTCCATTCATACGATTTTGACAAATTCAATAAAGATAGAATTAGAGAAAATGAGTAGATCTTGGATGAAATAATCACTTTAGGTATTTCTTTTGTTTAGTTGTTGAGGACCAAGATCTTCTCTTCCTCGAGGATTACTTCAACTCTTAGAAGAACGCTATGGACGAGTGAGTTTCCTTTACGTTTATGTATTCGCGCATGTGCTTGTAGAATAGAGCACTAGATGTTAGGAAAAGATAAAATTGATATTCATGTGGGATATCATGGCAATTATGTATGTGAATTGTTATGTGCGATCAATGAATGATAACTATATCGGAACCGATCTGTGATTGATATAATTACTTCTATGTATATATTGCTATGTGTGCAATTATTGATTGATCGCTTAAAATGATTTAATGTCATATTGTAATCCCCATATAATAAATTGCTTATGCATATCACTTAGAATATCACTTTGAAAATTTGCTACTATTCCTCAGCGTGGGAACAGAAAGGTAAGCTGCTTAGCTACATCTTGAGGGTTAGGACATTTAGGGAATACGACCTCAAGGTATAGCCGAGCCGAATCGATCGCTTTAGGTATGGAAAGCTCGGGGACTAGTAGTACGGTTCGTTGGAACCTCAAGACGCACGCAAACTTTTAAGGAGGTCGTTCGGGGCCCAGTTCAAAGCATTCCCTAACCACCGATGGAGGGGTAAATCCATTATACTTATGAAACCGGATAGTCGCATGTAATGTTTGATCATATGGTTGTTGCATTTCATATGCTTGATTAATAAACTTGGTTAATTGAATGTTATGAATACTTTTGCGTAAGGAATATCTCACTAAGTTAGTTATGCTTATACCCCTATAGATTTTTGATATTGTAGGATTATCTATCTTGATCACCCGGGTAGAATCCTTATTTTGGGAAGCTTTTGGAGGAATTCTAGTTTGAAGTCTTAGAGTAGATGTCTTCTCAAATCTTCTAGCTTTAGTATGATTATGTTGTTATTATCAGGGGAATGCCCCTTAGAAGTTGTAAGATTTTTTTTTTTTTTTTTATTTCAATGAAATATATATTAAGTGTTATTTTGCATGTTCCGCTGCCAATATCTTAAAATGCATTACTTCATCGGTCTCCCTTTGATGTGAATGTATGCCTTGTACCGATATGGTGCTAGTGATGTGCCCTAAGCCATATGGATTCTATGTCATTTGAATGTTTATTATCATTATAGTATATTTGTCATTTTCTTTATCAAAGTTGTTATTGGCTTTTTGTTTTGATAAAGTATTATTCCTTGAATAAATTGGTTATTCCTTATGTCATTAAAGTATGTCACTTTAATAGTAAAACCATAAGGTGAGAAATAACTTTATTCTAAAATTTCCCTAGTCGTTTATTATATGAAATAATAATGAATTAAGACTAGTATGTTGGCTGGATGATGATCATGTTTTACTGATTATGGATATGAGATGTCAATTCAGCACATGAATACATGTAAGAGTACATTGTATTGGATTGACCAAATATGAGAATACTATATGGATCAATGCGATAAGTATTTCTCATTTGCAGTGTTATTTTAGTCCTTAGACCTGAAATCATCATAGATTCCAACATGAGAAATATTGTGTTTGACTCAATCAAACATTATCTTTAACGGTAATTATAAAGGTTGGGATTCGGCATAATATGAATCATGTAGAGGAAGTTGAGTGATTAAGATGGGATTTGTTCCTCTCATTAATTTGAGAGAGATATCTTTTGGGCCTCTTGATGGGTAAGACTGAGAATGCATGGCCATGCTCGAATGAATTGATAAGGAGTTATCAATATCATTTGTTTAAGTCAGTCATACTCTGGAATCAAGAAATATGTGATTAAACGATATAAGTGTGTATTGATCCACACCTTATGTTAATTATAAGATATCGTGTAACAAAGGATTAAATAACTGACTGTTAAT